>CAEGAE010099138.1:0-18435 GCA_903067095.1 Girardinus metallicus
TCTGGGGATGCAGAGAAGACCAGAACCAGAAGACCTGAGGGGTCTAGATGGTTGGTACAACAACAGCAGATCTTTAATGTATGGATACAATGTATATATTTCACACCCGAATGTATGCTCTTATTGTGAAGGGGAGAAGGTGAGGTGAGAGGACACCAACGGTTGTCCTTCATTCCGTTTTGTTTGGTTTGGGTTGGAAGACATTGAGAATAAAACAAGACTCAAATTACTTTTTCGTCTTTTTCTGCTGACTTCCACAGTACTCTATTTTGAAGTTCTGTTTGGACATTTAACTTTGAAACTGCAGTGTGAAACTGATTGTGGTCCAATTCAAGGTTCATCTGAATTGTTGATTGGTTAAAGGATCCAACAGTCATTTGTCAGCTGACTCTTTCCCTCTTTGTACCACAGAGAGTCCAGTGGCTTCTGGACTCTGTTGTGAGAGAGTCTTTTGTGTTGTGCACACCTTTTGTGTTGTGCACACCTTGGTTTGCACACCAGTTTAACAAGCAGATCAGGCTTCGGTTTCTTGTTGCTATGATTAAATCACATTTGGTGGATTTGCTCAACTTCGTTTTCTAAAAAGTGCTTTCACCAAATCAGCTATTAAGAGCTTAAACGAAATGTAGCTGAGTCAAACTAAACCTGGAAAATGCTAAAGTGAAATGAGTGTAATTTTGTTAAAGAGATCAGACTGGAAAGAAGCGCCGCAAATGGACAAGCATTTTAGGAAAAACAGGAGGTACTGACCTCATTTTCGAGGATTTTTCATTTATCTGCAGTACACGCTCTGGTGTTCTTGTTAAGCAAAAAAAAAAATGATTTTGAAGCGGAAAGTGGCACTTACATGTGCCAACAGCTGGAAGAGATTAACCTTTTATGTCTACAATAATCCTGAAATAATGTTTCCACGTGTAAAAGCATTTAGCCTGTATTATCCAATGTTCATTTAAACATTTACTGTATATTATCTTGCTACCCTGGTTTAGTTGGGGGTCCTAAGCAGCTGCTTAACTCGCAAAAAGCCTAGCACCGGCTCTGGTGGCAAGTGATGTATTTCAAGAGAAAAAAAAAAAAGCATTTTTAACAAAGAGAAACCGTCCTAGCCAACAGGTCTAAACAGTGACATGTAAATGTTTCAATATGCTAAACTGTGCAGTTTTAAAATAAGGAAGCCATGATGAGTGGCTCACACAGAGAGACTGCTGATGCGGCATTCGGCTCGCGTCCAAGCTAAAGCCACTTCAGCTTTTATAATCCACTGCATCAAACGAAGCCCTTTGTGGGGACTCGGTTCACCAGGATCCACACACACCGACAGACAGCACTCTCAACTCCAATTGAATCTTTGGCAATTGCTTCCCAGCCTCAGGCCAGCTCCGTTTCTACTCCTCACACCGTCCCTAAAAAGAAGAGGAGACACTTTCTCCTGCTGATGAGCACTTCCAGCACCATCCACGCAGACAGACGTCGATGCTCACTCAAAGTCGTTTACATGCTTGGCTATAATGAAATGAGTCAGAACAGATATTAAGAAACAGAAGCATAACCCGTGGGATGTGGTTCTGGATCCATAATTGATGAGGATTCCTCACTAGCTGCTTCGGACTGGATTAAGGCTCCTCTATATAATTGAGAGTGTCTTGTTAATTAAATCCTCTTGAGCCAGTCCATTTGTGGACATGCACTGTTTCAGCTAACAGCTTCTCTGCAAACAAAAGAACTTTCACTTGTAAGGATTTAAACTCGTCACTGGACAAGAGAGCATCTAGCAGCTGGCTACAGAACATTCCTGCAACCTCCGCTGAACCCAACAGGGGGATGATTCCCCTGAAAACAAGCCATTCTCACCACTGAGACCCTGTCTATCACTTGTGCACAGCTGTAACTTGGCTATCCTTCAGCTGTGATACGGATACTTTAATCCAGCTCTCAACATGGGCACGGCTCCCCCGGCGAATTTGTAATCTGAGTGAAAGACGAGAGCAAACATCAAACAGACCACCGTGTGAGACAACACACACCCTAGCACGCACACCAAGGCAAAAGCTAGAAATTATACACAGTAATGAAATAGTATTTTCCCCCTTACAACACTTCTGCTCTTTTTTCTTTTAGATTAGACATATTTTAATTAGTGGTGGGACTCGATAAAAAAAAATGTAATCCGGTTAATCGCAGGATGTGTCATTTATTAATCGCAATTAATTTCATTTTAATCAAACTATAGACAAAATAAGCAACATTTTCAATTCAAAGCCCTTTTTTGCTGCTAAATTATTGATCAAATAAAAATTATTCTATCCATCCAGCTTTCTGACGTTTCAGGAACTCCTGATCATTCATGAAACTTCTTTAGAAATGTGGATGCTAACATTATCATTAGCATCTGTGCTGCTGCTACATGTTTAGCATTGAGATGCTAATGTTTAGCATTGAGATGCTATTAGGCTATCAGGTTCGCTGATAGGCTAACTTGCTTTAGCCCAACTTTAACACAACTTTTCCAGCGGCCAATCAGATCATTTTTGAAGCAAATATTAACCCCAGTGGGTAAAAAGAAGCGACTTTGTCACACATTGTTGCTTTTGCTTGTTCATTAAATTTATGGGTGTACCAGAAACACAATCTGGCTTGAGATTTTTTGTACATAAAAAAAGGCAATTAATTCAGTTAACATTTATAATGCATTAAAATCTACGTAATTAATTATTGTTAATGCAGTAAAATCTCAGCTCCAATTTTAATAACAGAAAAAAGGTAATCCAAATAAAAACAAAATGCACTTTTTAAAAGAGGATTTATTTTACTATCCAACCAAACAGGGCCCTATTAGCTATGTCACCCTTGCTCAGGGTTATATCACAGCATCTCAATTGAATTCAAGTTCGGACTTTAACTAGTACACTACGAAGTCTTAATTTTGATCTATTTAGCCAATCAGAGGTGGACTAGCTGGTGAACTTTGGATCATTGTTCCACAGGACAACCCAAATGATCTTAAAATCAATCGAAATCAATCCAATCACACCCCCACCCCCGTGTTTTAACATTAATATGAAATATTAGTGTTATCCCAGATGTAGTGGAACACTTTTTCCAACATGTTCCTCATTTTATTAAATAAATTTATTTGAAAACTGCTTTTTGAATTTACTAAGTGCATCTTTGTTGGAATTCGTCTGATTTTACACTTTCCACTGTGACACAGAAGCAACATTATGAGTTAATTCCTAACAGAATAATTGGCTGACAACGATAGCCACCATATGTACTATTCTGGTACTTTATGAGTTTCACGAGTATTTTTAAGAATTTGTGGCTTCGTGCCATCGAATGCAGGCCATTTCCCCCCAGAGCTTCTTGTTTTTGCTTTGTGAAGTCTCTGCCAGAGTCATGCTGGGGAATCAGCCAGGCCGCTGATAATAAGCACTCTTTTCTGTGACACTGATCTGCAGGAGAAGTTCTTCTGTTCAGTCACCCATCTCTACTGGAAGGTCAAAGCATTGTCTGCCTCACAGCAGCGATCATAGACCCAGCGGCGCTCAGGCAGGCTTTTAAGATGAGGGGAGGTCTCTCTAATCACCGTGCCACCCTGACACCCACATGAACCTCCAAACTCTATTGTAAGAAACACCTTACCGCACTCCTCTCAAAGTCGGCATCCTGCTAACCTTTCAGAAAGATCACACAGAAAATAGAAATCACTTTAAAGGATTTTATATGATTGAAAATCTCCTAAAGAGCTGAAAAAATTGCTCTAAATTTAGTTTTTTTAAAGAGCAAAAACAATTATATAATCCTTTTTCACAGTGTGCAGTGTTATTATCTATCCTTTGAAATGTCACCTAAAAGATATAACACCCTCCGGGCTCTACATACTACTAAATGAAAAATCAGGAACCGGTGTCTCAGTTAAAGATTTTCTGTTTGTATCTTTTTGAGGTAAAATAATCATGAACCAACGCATTGAAATGGGTTCCAATAAATTTAATTGAGGTCATTCTGAGTAAAGGTGATTTGATCAGAGGTCATAATGTTTCATATTTTATAAAAATCGACTGACCCAAAACAGGCTCATTTTCTTTTTGTTGCTCATCCTTCCAATCATATAATCACCAAGAAGAGTTTTAATTCATGGCACCTGTAAAATGATAGCAAACATCCTACAGGCTCAGGGTATTTTTCTCTACACCTGAAGCAGAACTGGACCCTGCAACATGACAATGAGCCAAATGTAGGTGTGAATCCATCAAGGACTGACGGAGAATTTTAAAAAATAAATTACCAGACCCAGGTTTTCATTCTTACTGAAATGATGTTGAATGATGTGAAATAGGCTGAGCAGGAAGATTTTCTTATATGATTTTAAAAAGAAATTGTTTGTTTTCCACATAATGTTTGAGATTTTTGACAAAAAATGAAAGTGAAGTATGTTTAAATAACCTGCAAAATCATTCAATGTTCTGTTGAACTTTACCACTAAGCTACATTTGTGAAACTTGAACAGTAATTCTGGACCTCTTTAGCCTGTGATCTTTTTGCACACACACTTTTGGGTTTGTAAATATGTTTGGGTGTAAAGAGTAGAATTCAGGAAAATAAAAATGGCAAAAGTGGAATTTTGGGAAATAAAAAAACAGAGTTTGGGAGATAATAAAACAGATGTCATATCTGCTGCTTTTTGTTTGCAAAGGTTCCCAGATTAGTCCTTGAATTCTTGTGCAGTTATCTTCTGGTATTTCATCGCTCACAAAGATCAACTGTAAGGTAAAACTGTACCTGAAAACAACATGAATGCTTAGCTGCTGCGAAATGGGTATCTGTTTAATTTGCCTTTTGACATTTGGTATTTAACCAAAACGTTTAATGGAAGATGAATTTTGGAATTGCATTTTGCTTCTAAACTACCAACTTTAATATTAGCATGTTTTAGCGTTTGTTTTCCTTTGTGACAGAAACTTTCTTCATCAATTTCAGTTTTCTTTAGATGCTCAGTTGTTCTCTTTCACTCTTTGTCTCATCATAATTTGCAGCTACAGGCATGCTGAATGATAAACAAAATTGGAGTTTTATGAGCAGCACCATGTGACAGATGTTTACAGCGGCATCGAAGAGCCGTCAGTCTTGTGAAAATGTTCTTTTCTGTAATTTGAGGATTGATGTGCAGAAACAAAGCAATTCTGCAATCAGTAAAAGCAATCATTTGTAAATAATTACAAAGAAAAAAACAGACATTTTCAGCTTATAGCTACAATAAACACTGATTTCAACTGTACATAGAGTTAAGCTCAAAATTATTCGGAGGTCTTGGTAGATTTTAATTTAAAATTAGATTCAGCTGACAGATGTTTTTTTTCTGAATGGAAATTCAGTTTTCTAACACAAAATCTGAATAAAAAAATCAAATATGCCTATCCTAATAATTACTGGTTATTATTAGGATTAGCAACAGCAACACTCCAGGTTTGCATTTAAGAGAATAACATTATGACATGATATAAAGTTTAATAAAGTTGCATAATACAACCACTTTAACAAACGGGATCACCAGCAGTTTTGCATAAAAACTGTTTTTTTGCCAAATGTTAAAACTTGTTTGATGAACTGAGACATTAAGGTGAACAGATTGTTGCCAAACAGCAACAATCTGTCTGCATGAACATTAACCAGCAACAACAAAAAAAATACCATGTCTGCTTCAGAGCTTCATCTCTGCATCAGCTCACATTTTCTGAATCAGGCTGATAAATAAAGTCACTTGATTAAGCATAGCATGATTAAACTTGTTACAGTGCTGACAACTAAAATAAATGGAACTTCCTCGTGTGCATTAGCGCCATGTCAACTTCATTAGGCACGCAGCTGTACTTAACTTTAGCTTAATCAGCGTGGCCAACAGCACTTTATTCTAATTATTATTATTTACAGAGATTCTCCTTGAAAGCCTTTGAGTTGAAAACATACGCAGCTGATTGTGTGCTGGCTATGAAAAATATACCAGCTAATTTATGGCTGTGCTCAAAGTGCATCAGGCACATTTTTCTCTGTATTCCAGCCTCCCTATAAACTTGTCTGGTTTAAACATGATTATGAACACTGGACATGCAGAAGTCCTCCATTTGGCAGGAGAGCTTGGTGTTTGATCTATGAGGCCAGGCATTAAGCCCAGCATAAACAGAATAGAAGGGAGGACTGACAGAAGTAATGGTTTGCCTGGGTTTCCAGTGAAAAAAGAAAGTGCTATCTGTAAGTTATCTGGCAGCTGTGAGAAATGGAGGGAGAGGCTGGAAGTCTGAGCATTCATATTAAGTCTAGTCAGATTTTGCTCCTGACAGATTCCATTTTAATTGGATTTTTCTGTCCCATTCTTTCTGGAATAAATCTTTCTCAAAAGGGACGTCTGATCTGACACTAAAAATCAACAAAAGCCAGAGAGCCACTGATTAAATATTTGCAAGCTCTTGCTGCTTCAGAGCAGCTTGGCTCAGGTTTGGCTGAATTATATTACAAAAAAGAAATCTGGACGTGGGACTTCCTTTCCCATCATTATCTTTCTGGTGGTTGCTGGATTTTTAAAATCTAATGTCAAAACTAATTAATGAGTTCATCCGTTCTACAGATATACCTATACTGAATATCATGACTGTTATTTTAATTTTTCTCATCAGTGCAGATCACACACAGGCCTTTAGCAACACTGATATATTGCACTGTTTGAATCACCCAAACTTCTCTTGTTTCAGATTTGTTACATGCCAAAAAATAAGGAGTGAAGACTGTTCAAGAGAATTGAAACAAAAATTCCACGAAGTTTACATACATTTCCTTAATATCTAGTAGATAATCTTTATCTCAATAGTTTACTGGAGTTGTGGTCCATTCCTCCTGGCTGAACTGGTCGAACCAAGTCAGGCTTCAACACACTTGTCTTTTCAGATCTAAATTCTCCAAACGATTGAAAGAGTGGTTTTGTGACGACCACGCCAATTTACTGACTTTGTTGTCCTGAAGCCGTGTTGTAGCCATTTTGTCTAGATTCTGACAGGCACTGTTCGTCTAGAAGACCCAGAAGCTTCAACTTCCTGATGTCTTTATATGTTTCTTCAACATTTCCATGTAATGTTCTTTCCACATGAAGCCATCTATTTTATGAAGTGCACTGGTTTGAACAGATGAATGTGTCACCTTTGAGCATCTGGAACCAGGCTGCTGCAGGAGCTCCACAATTCTCTTCCTGATATCTTGGCTAATTTCTGTCGACTTTCCCAGGTGAGATCTTAAAATACATCCACATGTAACTCAAAGGTGCCAGTTAACCTATCAGAAGTTGCCAAAGCCATGGCATCATCATCTGGTCTTTCCCTAATTATTTAGACATTAATCATTCTATATGCAAATTTCTGATTTTGACGACATTAACAAATAAATCTCTGAAATATTAGTTTTCTTGTTATTGTGGCTTTTATCAAATAGAAATAATCTTGGTTATTCTAACTCACCTAAAACCAGAGAAAATGGGTCTGCATGTAAATTTCTGGTATCTATTGTCTTCTATGAATCATCAAATCCATCAGTTTCAAGTAACTTCAGACAAAACCTCAGTTTTGTCTGAAGTTGTACTATTGGTTGTACTATTGGTGTTGGTGGTGGACTCTTTACATCTAAACTTTTCCACCTCCGTTTGTGAAAATAAAAGCGTTTGATGAAACAAAGATGCTTCTGATCATTAAAATGAATGATGTGAAGCTTTTTTTTATGCTCCGCTGGGTTAATTACAGTGTTTACTATTAATGGCTTCATTCCACAGTAAAGAGCTACAACACTGGTTGTGAAAGCCTCCCACCTGCTGCAGCAAGTAATAATTGAAAAAAAAAAAAAAAAAAGAACAGAGGAAATGATCATAATTAACAAAATGCAAACCTGCACAGCACACACGAAGGAAGCGTGGAGCTGGTAACATGCATGGAATGTTGCGGCAAACTTTCTAATGGCGTCTCTGGAACGATACACAACATTGTGTCTCAAATGGGGGTGGAAGGTGGGGGAACAACAAAAAACGACAACAACAATCATCCAAGGTCAAGCATGCCGCTGTCTGCTAATCACACACACGTTTGAGGAGCTGCAGCATCATGCCTCATAACGTCAGACGCTAGTAGTCTCAGACACTTCACTTCAATAATCAGCTACACAACCTTTCAAGTTAAACGACACTCTCACTGGCCACTTTATTAGGTATGTCTTTTTAATTACTGGTCAACAGAAACAGTAATTAAGACAAACAAACCGCAGCAATTCAAAGCATTTAGGCATTTAGATGTAGCTGGGATCAAATTGACCTTAAGTGACATGGTTGCTGGTTGGAGTATTTCAGACTCTCTAGATCTACTGGGATTGTTTTATCCACAACACTCTCTCAGGTTTACAGAGAAAAGCTCTGAAAAAGCAGCAGGTGTGGGAATGAAAATACCTTGCTGATGTCAGAGGCCAGAGAAGAAGGGGCATACTGCTTTGACATGGTGAAAAGGCGAATGAAGCTCAAATATCTACCAAACCATGTGGAATAAGATCTCTGACTGCGCAAGAGTTGGAGGAAACGCCTTCCTTCAGCATTAAAACACACAGCTGGAGTAGTTACTTGTTTTCTCGCAACAACCAAGAAAACATAGATAATGTGCATAAAGTGTTCAGTGAATTTGATTCATTTGCTTTGATTATTATAAGTTCTGAAAAGCAATGCCTTGACATTTTTTTTTATGGTGCAGTCTACTGCACTGCAACTCTCCCTAATTCACTTCTTTTATCAGTGTTCTTAACCTGATCATCCCATCTGTGACTATTGTCAGGAGTCTTTGTAAGAGTAACTTGAATAATCTTTATTCATTCAAGTCCATAGATGTTAAGTCCAGTTGATGTAATTTTTCTTCACTCTTCTGCAGACTGAATTAAATCCAGTGTGGCTAGCTTAGCCAGCTAATGCTGTGCCCTAGCAGCAGCAGGGAAGGCTGTTGCCTCTGGGTATTCTCATGTACTTGTTATCTGGCCCACAAACAGCCTGTGCTACTGTCACACTTTGTTATTATTTAGACTCATTAGGAAGCCAGAGCTCTGCGTTCAGAGGAGAGATGCAAGTGAGTAGTTAACTGATTAGTTAATGAGGCATGGATATCCATTATTGTTACGGTTGCAGTCAGCTTCTTTTTTATTGTAAAACTGCACCTAAATGTCTGCAGTGAACAAACCACTTCATCCCCCCCAGAGATCATTTGTTGCTGATACTTTTGAGCTATGTCAACATATTTACATTATTTGGTGTTTGATGTCTTTGCAATAAAATCTGAATGTAGACTTGTTTTAGCTCAGATGGGTAGCACAAAAAAGACGGGTAAAAGCAGAAAGTTTTGAACTTGCATCCTTTTGATTGGACGTCCTGCACTCTTGTAACTGAACTATATATCAAGTGACATGATCTTACGTATGTGATATATAAATGCAGAACACTTGACCATACTGTTTGTTATTTTGGCGACTTTTAGTTTTTCTTCTGCAGACTGAATTAAACCATTCATCATCTGCCTCAGGGGCGTTCTGTCAATGCCACATTCTTTCACTGAGTTCTGCTTGGAAATCACAATTCTTGCTGCATCTAATACTTTCCTACGGCAACAAACTCCAAAATGGTCCCTGATACAAAGGAAGCTTCTCGATGTTAGGTCTCAAATGTTTAATTAACATCACCACAGGAAAGTGTTTCTTTCCATTCATAAAGGTCTCTTCATATTCACAATTTCCTTTGTATTACTTGCCCACGCAAGCAAAAAAACAACTTTTTTTCCCCACACAGTAGCTGCTCTTCCATTGATCATAAAATTGCACAAATTGGGATTACAAAACAAAATTTGTTTAAAGGAAACAAAACAGTTTTGAAAAGACGTTTTCTGACAAAAAGGTTGCATAAGTAGTTTCAGAATTATTTTGCAAATCTGCTATGGAAACACTTTTTGCTTATGACATGAGTCACTCCAGTTCATTTACAGCAACGCACTCATTTATAGAGATTAGTCTTCCTGGATAAAGGTCTCATAGCCTCACAGAGTTCATTAAAAGTTGAGTTTGTCATTTTAAAGTGTTGAATTCTGTGCTTTTGTGAAATCGCAGACTACAATTTTCCAAAATATGTCACATTCATAGAAGCTACCCAGCTCTAAAAGTCAAAAACGTTTTGTGCACATTTGTAACTGAAAGTAAAAAAAGATTATATTCAACTGAATAAAGTTATTTTAGTTTTGGCCTTTGCTTTCAGACATTTTGCATTGTTTACAGACTCTCTTGCAAACTTCAGGAGCTTTTGAGTGTAAGCTCAGGCCTCTTCCACACAAGACTGTTCTGCTTGATCTAAATCTAGACTAAATATTTATGTTGAAATTATGGCTATGAGTAGGCGTATTATTGGCTCATATCAAAATGAGGTCTACGACTAGTTTGACGTTGAAAACATGTCTACAGTTCACCTCTGGCTATTCACGGTTCAGTTTTCAGAAATTTCTCTGTGTAACAAGATTTATTTGTGCACGATCCAATTATGTGCAGATTCCAAAGAAAATGCAGGTCGGGAATCAGAAATGACTTTACATGCTATCGGCTGGTGTTCGCACAGTAAGCAATTCAGAACATCATTCATTTTCCTTGGCACTGATTGGCTGATTCCTCAAGAGCAGAGCTAAGGAAGATTGAGGAGTTAGCTTCTGCGGTAGTACTAAAAAACTGCGTATATACACATAGTGTATATACGCATAATCAGGTGTATTCTGTATCAAAATATAACTTTAAAATAGGCAGCTAGTATTTGTGGATTTCAGCCACTCGATGGTGGTTGTGCTCCCTAACTCTCTGCCATCCACTGTATAATCAGTGGCTAATAAAGGAGATATGGCTCCTTTATTAGCCTAAAATAAATTTAAAAAAAGATTAGGTAATTTTTAACAGTCATGACTGTTTTTTGGTTGCCTTTCACTATTATTGGTTCATTTTTTTGTACCTATAGTTATTCAATAGTAGCTGAAAAAGAAGAAGAGGAAGACATATTGCAAATGACCAATGGTCGCGAACTGAACTGGGGACACAGCGTTGAGGACTGTAGCCTCTGCATACGGTGCCCCTGGTCTACCACTGAGCCTTGTGGTGCCGATTGCTTCAACATTGTAATGAACAGCATTTCCATTTCCCTATAAAGATTTTTATATTACATTATGCATGTGAAATTGTATAAAAAGAAAGTCCCTTTATTTGTTGCAACAAAAGCAAGCACCAACCCCATGCAGTGAGAGATTTCTGTGCTGTCAGGGACTGTTGCTGTTTACTTTACTAGACATCAATTCTATCAAAAAGCATCACAGAAATCTTGTGGTAAAAGCAACACCTGAAGTTGTTTTCTCAAGGTTTCAACCACAATCATACAGGATAAAGAGATGAAATTAATAGGCTGGGGTTGGTGAATTTGAGACAGGGTGTGAAATCAGATTCTCGCACCACGTCTCCATTCCACTCTAACTCATTTTCACAGCAAGCGCTCCACAGTGAAACTCGTCCGAAAGCCACAATCTGTCAGAGGATGGTGTCATCCTAATGACACTCTCAGCATACTGATGACTCCCATCTGCATCCCTCTGCATCCAGTAGAGTGTGTGCACTGCTGGCACATACATTATTTAGCCATATGAATGAGGCGAATGAGATTGGTAAAAATAACATGTCTCTGTGGTCCGGCTGAATGCTGAGACTCTCTATTATAGCATTTTCACTCCTCCGATTGTTAAATAATATATGTAGCTAAGAAAGCAGCGATACGATACAGGCAGGGTGAGGAAAGGGAGACGGGGGGAGGAAGACAGGAACAGCCAGAGACCTGGAAGGAAAGGAACTGGTTCAGCCCAGTCCTGATGGGTTGGAAAAAGTTTTTACCCTCGAAAAATGAGGACAACCATCTGAACTGACTGAAGTTCCCACAAGAAATAAATATAAATACAGTGCAGACCATGGTTTAGGTGCAGTCAGAGTTTTAAGTATAGGTTAAAGCGTAGGTAAGTGTCTCTTTTATAAGGAAAGGACTTGGGGGTTCTGGTCATATCAGCATTGAAAATGGTACAAAAAGAAATAAAAGACAAGCAAGCAATGAATGGATTTGCTCAAAAAACAGGTTCAATTATAGGCCAGCACTAACATAAAATCACACAATCATTTTCTATGAATCAATCAGCATTTTAGTCCCAATTGCCATTGTTGGAAGAAAGTCATAAGCAATCCTGTTTGTAGTTTGTCACAAGCCATTAAAGAGAGACATCAGACATGCTCTATCTGAGAATAAAACTCAGATTTTTGTTGTGTGTGGAGGAACTCTACAGGGTTCCACATCACGCTGCATGAATATGACCCTCAAGAAAGGCAGGCACCCCATTCAGACTATTTTTACCTTACCTTAGGAGGAAAAACACTTTCCACAGAGGGGTATGCACATTTTACAGCGGTCTCCTAAGATAATACACCGTCTACTCAGAGGAGAAGAACTGAAATAACTGCATAAACCGATTCCTCACCAGCATATCAAGGCAGTTTTAGTAACCTTGTTGTCCCTTAGAGACAAATTATCTCCAATGGTAAAAAAGCAGCTCGGATTTCTATTCACTTTTTCTGCTCATGATTTGAGGGTCATTTTTATCATTTTTTAAATCTGCAGGGTGTTTGGCGGACTCAACAGAAGCACATACTGAGCCATTAATGCAGAAAACATGCCAGTAGTTAACCTTCCAAGGACTGACTGGGAGACCTAAATATCTCCAAGAGCACTTCAGTGATTCATCCAGGAGATCATAGGAGAACCCAGAATAACATTTGTTGGGCTGCAGTGATGTCATGTTCCAAACAATGGAGCCAACCTCTACATTAAATTACGTAATTTGTTGATTTATCTCATCAAAATATACACTTATTGATATAAATTAACAATTTAATGAGATCAATTTAATCTCATTAAATTGTACAATTTAATACAATTACCATCTTGGCACTACAGCTGAAGGTAAGATCTACTGTCTTCCTTAAGTCAGCTCTGGGGGTGTTCAGCAAATCTGCACAAAGGAATATAAATGGTGCTTTTAGATTGGCTATTATTATCAGAAGTTCTTCTTTAGGGACACAGTAGAGTTCAGCCTTGCTTCTTGATTTAATAACTTTATTTCATCATTGCTTTGACTGAAAATATGGAAAACTTTAGCTAGCTAATCAAACTTTATTGTCTTTCAGATTTTTAAGTCTGGCTAATAACACCGAACACTTCTGACAAACCCATGGACTCACTGATTAAAAAAAGTTTGAATTTATGTATTGTTTTCACTGCTGAATCAAGATGTACATTTTAGCGTGACCTTATTCTTCTGAAGTACTTCATTGTTTTGGCTTTTTACACACCTTTACTAAAGGTGCCAACAGCTACAAAGTGTGCTATAAATTGAATGAGTTTTATCTGTAATCTGGCCAAAAACAGTCAGAAGTAAGCATCCTAACATAAAAAAGTGATCTCTCCATCCAAATTTTACAATATCCTTCTCATACAGTATAAAAAGTACAGTATGTGACCGAGTCCGGAGCCAAAAAGCAACCGAACTCTGGATGCAGCGAGTGAGTCCCTGAGGCAACAATTTAACTAGTAGTGCCCTTCTTTGCCCCAGAAAACAATTGTTCTGCTGGCTGCCTCATCTCCTCAATCTGTTGTTAACTGCACAGAGTGACAGTCCCAGCTGTCTCTGCTGACCGCTGCTATCAACAAAGCAGCAAGAGACACACTATCTGCCTGCTTATCCTCTTGGGAAGGTTGAAGTCAGTGCAACAGTCAGAACTCGGCTTACTTTCAGAGAACGGCCAAACTTTCCTAAACAAAGTTCCTGATATTCCGAAGGATTTCCAACAAAAACCCAAACAGAAATGCTTACAATAACAACTTCAGGCACCTCTAAAGAGAATTAATTAGCATGCCACAGAGCTTCCATGGTAACTGTTCGTTAACATTTTTGAGCTGTGCTTGTTTCTAAAGGAGCAAGCGGTACTCATTTCCTTTCAGAAGGGATAAAAATGATCAGTAAGCACCTAAAAGCCTCTAGTTTATTTTCAAATTAGTTTAAATAAATAAATGAATTCTTTGACTCTTAATTTACCAACGGTTATAATACCTAGAGCTGTATTTGCTATTAAGTGCTACTCCAATTTCATAACAAGAGGTTCTGCTGAGCAGAGATACATGGACAAATTTGCCAAGAGAAACATTCTCTGTAAAATAATGAAATTCTGTCGAGCATGAATAGTTTTCCACAGCCGAGAAAATGAAGGTAAAGCCAATGACCTTCAGAATCAGATTTATTTGAGGAAATGAAAAGCTCCACACCAACTGATAATCACAGAAATCTCCAGGCTGCTTTAAAGAGGCGATTTGGACTTCAGGGATTAGAGGAAAAAACAAGAGGAAGCAGGAAAGAAAGAAAAAAAAATCTCTTGATTAAAGTTTATTGGCTTGACCAGGGGTAACGGACAAAATAGGATATTGATTTCATTGTGAAAAAGTCTCCTAAAGTGTGTTAGAGACAGAAAATCACAAAGAGAAGAAATGTGCCAGCGATGGTATCATTAGCCCCCATCAGAAGTGCCACTAGAACTGGCAAAGGTCTGCAGTTGCAGCAGACAAATGTAGATGATTAGTTTTAATACTGACCTGTGTGAGAAACTTTCTGTGAAAATCCAAGAAACAAGAAAAACAACCAAACAGCAGAAAAAAAAAAAAAAAAAAAAAAAGAAGAAACAGTATAAAACTCCCTGAATGCTCGTGTGCATATCTGTGGTCGAATGTGGGTGTTGTGTTGAAAGTTGTGTGTTTTCGTGTTTTTCTGGGGGTTTCTGTTTTTGTGTATGTGCATGCACATGTGATTTCAAACAGCACACTATTCATGCAGAAGATTTATATGATGGCGTGCAGCTTAGATTGTGGCAACGCTGACCGCTGTTTGGCTGTTAGCTTTGTCATGGTAGGAGAGAGAGACCTCTCCTAGTCTGCTTCACCCAGAGCCTCTATTGTCTTCTGGTAGCCACAGGAACAAAGGGAGGCCCCCAGGGGCCCAGATGTGCACAGTAAATGCAGCCCAGTCTTCAAGAGCGGGAGGGTGAAGACGCGAACAGCACAGAGGGTCATGGATGTTCATTGTCTTTTAAACACTCAGCTTTTCTGGAGGTTGTGAATGAAAGCATATATTCAAGAACCTTCCTTTTTGTGTTTAACGACAGAACTACAATATTTCACAGCAGAAGTTCTGTTCAGTTCTATGTTTGGAGTTAAGAACTACACACCTGGTTTAAAAAATGAAAGGAAAACGGCACCAACAAGAAATCCAGCAGAGCAACTAATTCGAGTCTCAAGTCATGTCAGCACCTTTGAACCCCCCATCTAGATGTAGAAGTGCTTTTTGTTGAGAAAAATATCATTTTAAAACTTTTCAGTCTGTGGGACAAACAAAGAGCTCAGTAAAAACCTAAGATGTTTCTTGGGACTCATGACACAACAGTATTTCTGGACAAAAACTAACAGAGAGAAGATCTTTCACACCATGCATGAAGTTGTTGCTGAACTGGACAACTCCTTCACTAGCTGAGCTTCCATTAACCAAAAAACAGCACAAATTGAAACTACGAAAATACATTTTCTTAATTCGAAACTGGCCCATTATAAAATACGTCTTTCGATAAAAAGTTTTTGCACTAGGAGGAGGTGGTTCTTTTGGCCGTATTTTGGAAAAACTGCAACGGAAACACTTTGTCGCATCACACAAGTCAGGTAGTCACCAGTCGGATGTTATTAGGCAACAGGACGTAGCAGGGGGATGTTGGTGTGTTTTTTTCTGACAATGTGCAGCTGGCTCCACCCGAGCTCTCACAGCATCGAACAGTTCATAAAAAGTTGTGTGTCATTCCAATGTGTTGAATCCATAGCTCTTCTGTAAAATCACTGACTACAATTTTCCCAAATGGTGTAGCCATTCCCCAGTATTGCTGGTAGACGATGAGTGCTAGCACTATGGCTGAATTATAGACTTCATGAGACCGTTCATGTCCATGGCTGCCATGATTTTTAATAACATACTCCATGAACAAGCTTATTCATGTGTAATTTTAATTTCATTTCTTATTTAAAGAAAGTGCTGCAAATGCGAAATTGTGTTTTTTCGACAGCTTACTCTTATTATATACACTTTTGTTTTTGTATTTTTATTGTTGAGTGAATCTGCAGCTTCCATTTGCAGTTCACTTTGCCTCTGGTTCTAATGGGTTTCCTGACTGTACAGGATATTTCTCTGAGAAGTTGAAAAGGAGGTTTTATGGATACAGAGCAAGATCCAAGAGCAGAGAGAAGTTCAAACCATGTCCTCCACTGATCACGATGGACAACGATTACATCCCCCACACCAACGCCTCACTGCCCAGCTTTCAAACCAAGCAAGACTCAAATTACTTTTTCATCTTCTTCTGCTGACATCCACAATATTAACATAATTGCCCACGTAAGGGTATTGTTGTCTATAGTTTTTACATAGAAGACACAATATTGTTTTAAAAAAATTCACCCACATTTATAACTAATCAATATGAATTTAAAGCAGTTACCATGGTTACATCATATGTTCTACCACCACCAAGTCAATCTGCTTTGCTGAATACAATCCCTAGGTTTATTTATATGATGTTTCTGCTGCATGGATCTAATGTCAGCTTCATAGCAAACAACTGAAATAAAATGAGACAGATTCCCCATAAAATACCTTATGACTAACAACAGCTCCTCCAGGTTGCTTGTACAAGCTCAGTAGTGGAATAGGCTTGGATAGTAGTTGAGCTGCTTGAAATTTCCTTGTGTTTTTTAAAGATTTTTTGGGAATAGTGGCCTTTACTTAATAGTGACAGGTTTGAGAAAAGAGAGGAAAGCATGCAGCAGATGGGCCAACAGCGGGACCTGAACCAGGGACAACCGTGTCAAGGACTACAGCCTCTGCATCAGAACCACTTAGCGCCCCCTGTGTTGCATCTTTATTTCTGTAACTGCAACTCAATGTGTGAATCTGTTTTACAGTGTGGCGTGATAAAAAAAAAAAATATATTGCCCAAGCATCGTTGTGTATTTCTCAGGGCTTTTTTTCAAAGTGGTGGGATAAGTGAGAAACACAGAGAGGAACCCACAGCGCCCGCTGCGTCTTCAGTGTGAGCTTCAGATTCCCACAGCGCTCTCTGTTCTGAGGGCAGCTAAATTTACCCCAGTTTTATGCTTATGTGGAACGCGCCCCAATTCCCAAAGTCATTTATTTCGACTGTGACCACTGTCAGGGTTTAATCTCACTTATGGTGGTATCTATGGCAACCCCTTCGACCAATTATGCATGTACGCAAATAAAACAAACAAGAGACAAATTTGTGTGCTCTTAAAATGGCTTCTCCCTCTGGATATATAAACATGGTGTGCCACATGCACCCACTTTTCACAGACACAGGATGAGATGAAATCACACTCTGATAGACTGAAGCACTTTTGTTGTGATTTAGGGGGCTGGCTTCCTTTTCTGCTTGGTTTTATTCGGACTCGTCCCCAGAAAAACTAACTGCCTGGGCCAAAGTTTCCTCTTTCATCTACATAAAGAAAGGGCAAAACACCCTCTGCTGCTGTTCATTTGCTCTCAGCAAATCTGGCATTCTATAGCCGGAGGAAAACATCATGGACAAGAGGAACACATAAACCATGGCCAAGGCTTGTAGCTCTTACACTATTGAAGTTAATCCTTTTAAGGAGTCATAAATTCTTATAAGCTCAAAATGACCTTTTGAGCTTTTTCATGATTCTTACTAAGCAACCATAATTTATTGCATGCTTATACAGTATAATTTAAAAGAAAATGTGTTGAGAAATACAAGCCATACAATTAAAGCAAAAGTATATCTTAAGTAGTGCAGCAAAAAAGTATTTTTTCTCTTAAAGATTGCTTCTGTTTCTGCTTTTTGTCCTACTTAAACGGTTTCAGATCTTCAATCAAACAAACACAAATAAACTGAGGAAACAAACAACATAACTGTGAAATTTGGTAACTTTACAGCATCTTATTGTTAGATAAACACCTTTTTTTTAACAGTTTTTTTTGCTTTAAAACATGTTGTTGTCACATTTATAGAATATTACTGTCATTTTCACTGACTTTGCTTTACAGTGTGGTAATGGTTGCTCAAGCTGAAAATCAGCCAATCCAGTCTCCATCTAGTTTCTCAGCGCATCTATATATATATATATATATATATATATATATATATATATATATATATATATCAAATTAAAGAGTATAATATTGTTTTAGTAGA
>CAEGAE010099141.1:0-75042 GCA_903067095.1 Girardinus metallicus
AATGCAGCAGTAGTTGTCATGTTGCTTTGTGTTGCCGTAGTTAATGCAGCAGTAGTTGTCATGTTGCTTTGTGTTGCCGTAGTTAATGCAGCAGTAGTTGTCATGTTGCTTTGTGTTGCAGTAGTTGATGCAGCAGTAGTTGTCATTTCGCGTTGTGTTGCAGTAGTTGATGCTGCAGTAGTTGTCAGGTTGCTTTGTGTTGCAGTAGTTGATGCTGCAGTAGTTGTCATGTTGCTTTGTGTTGCAGTAGTTAATGCAGCAGTAGTTGTCATGTTGCTTTGTGTTGCAGTAGTTAATGGAGCAGTAATTGTCATGTTGCTTTGTGTTGCAGTAGTTAATGGAGCAGTAATTGTCATGTTGCTTTGTGTTGCAGTAGTTAATGCAGCAGTAGTTGTCATGTTGCTTTGTGTTGCAGTAGTTAATGCAGCAGTAGTTGTCATGTTGCTTTGTGTTGCAGTAGTTAATGCAGCAGTAGTTGTCATGTTGCTTTGTGTTGCAGTAGTTGATGCAGCAGTAGTTGTCATGTTGCTTTGTGTTGCAGTAGTTGATGCAGCTGTTGATGTTATGTTTCCATCAAATGCTGTAGTTTCTTCAGCTGTAACTGTTGTGTTGCTGATTGATGCCTTTGATGTTGCTGTTGTTTTGTTGTCATTCAATGTTGTAGTTGCTGCAACTGTGATTGTTGTGTTGTCATGTGACACTGTTAGTGAAGCTGGTGTTGTGACGTTTTCAGTTACTGGTGTTGCTGTTACATCTGTAGTTGTGATATTACTATTTATCATTGCTTCCATTGTTGTTGTGTCGTTGCTATTTAGCATTGTTGCAGCGTTAGTTGTTATGTTGCCCTGTAACACTGTTGGTACATTTGTAGTTGCACTAAAGTTTTGCGGTAAAGAATAAAATGCTGTTGTTGATTTATAAGTCTGTGTTGTTGCCACTTGTTCTGTCACATTCACAGTTTGCTGAGATGTGGGTGCAGTAGTTGTTGCTCCTGCGTATGGAAACAAGCAGTGCCCCAGCTCATTTCGGAAAACCTGGTCAAGCTGAAAGAAAATAACCATGGTCACATTTATTTACAGGATTCAGATGTCAAAATTCTGGTAATATAATCAAATGTTTGCCTCCAACTATTTTCCTTACGCACCCAGGCAATGATGTCAGATTCCTTCTTACTCGGTCCAGTGACATCCACGTTGACATCAAGGAAATAAAACACTACTATAAAAAAAGTCACAACATTTAGAAGAATAATGTCAAAATCCATTTTGTAATGGCTGATTAGTATATTCCAAAAGAGATGTTCCTTCCTAAAGCCCCTTTGGGTAAAATATTTTTCTACGTTTGTACTGTAGATGAGATATATCTGTCATTTGTTTACCTGGGGTCTGTGCGGTGGTTGCAGAAGTTGGAATAATGGATGAAGCAGCAGAAGATTGACTATGAGAAACTTCAGTTGATTGGAAAAATGGAAAATATGTTAAAATGCATATTTAAATACAAGACAATAACCTCAAATATTAATGCTGGTGCAAAGATCAGCTGCTGAGTTATCTTTTAAGTAATCTGAGTAATTTGATTCACAAAATAATTTTACTGTGTTACCTTATGTGTTTGTATTACAATGACATAATTGACAACTTGTCCACCTTTGGGTTTGTTTCTCTGTTATACAGCTACAAGTATAACAGCCGGGTCATAATTTTGCCAAGGATTTTAATTTACCTGCTGTAGTTGTAGAAGTGTGAAAAGTAGAGGAAGCAGCTTGGGAGCTTGGAACAACAGATGTTTCACCTGCTGAAGAATAAAAAACTATTACTTTCATTTTTGTTTTCAGTTTGTGGTTTTTGTCCTCTGTATTAAGTTGTCTTAATATGACAGTTGAATTTGTTGTTTAATATGCTACCTCTTTATTTTCTCCATCATTCTAACTGTAACCATGAATCAATAGAGGCATAAAGAAATATTGTGGGAATTTAAAGTTTGCATTGTAAATGTGATGGTAATTCCAATTATCCTTGTTTTGTCTTGAGTACTGTTGTTTTCAGTTCTGTCTTATTTCTGATTTTAGGTTGTCTAAGTCTTAGTATTTTATTTACCTGAGGTTTGTGCAGCTGTTGTAGAGGTGGCAATGCTGGAGGGAGCAGCGGAGGTTAGTTGACCAAAAGCTTGACCTGATTAGAGAAATAAAATAGCTACAGTAAGGAGTTGTATCTTTTGAGTTAGTCTGGTTGGGTTTTCAATGAGACATTCAGGCACCAGTCATTCACAACTTGTCTGTTTGCCCAAAGTGGAGCCATGTTAAAGAGTTACATCATATCAATCACTAAGAAATATTATAGAATAGCCTTAGTCTTAGTCACAGTCACAGGAACAAACTCTCTGATCAAGAAAAGTTGTGCAATGACTGCTTTAAAAATTGCAAGATAACAAGCTACAGTCTACAGATGTTAAGATATTCTTTGAGTCAGCCTGGAATCAATGTTGATAAACAGGTTACAGTATGATAAGGAAGGGAATTTAACACCCTGGTATGATGAACTACGTGGAATGCAGACAAGGTTGTTTATTAGTGGAGTTTGATTCAATGCTCTGCCGCTTTGTTTGCCTTTGTTCACATCTTTAGTCATACTGCGGGTGATGTCAGACCTCACCTGATAGGAGGACAATAAGTAGATGTATCTTCAGCCACATTGCGTTTGTAACACAAGAACCAGGTTTCTTCAGTCTGTGAAATAATTTATAGTTAGTACTTATGTAATGGAAAGTTTTGATTAAAGCTAAACAATATCTCTTCGTGACAGGAAACACCAAACAACTTGGATAAAATCTCTGACAAGCTTATCTTTAATTTTCATCAATCTGTCTGATCTTTGTCATAGAAGCAATACTGCATGAGACACATGAGAAAAATTTTACTCAAAAATCTTATGTAACAGAACGAACACTCTTATTCAACCATATCAGTCAGAAGTGCAAACATAAATATTGGTATCAAAAGATTGATATCACTACATTCACCTCTTGGAACTTGTTATATGTTTGCTGCATGTCGCACTGAGATTTTAGGAGTTTTTTGTAGAGAAGAAACACTGCCTTTTTTTATTTGCAGGCCTGCAAGTTTGTGTTATGATAAAATTGAACTCATAAGTTCATATATTTGTCCCCGTAAAACAATTTTTAAGGCTGCAATTTTTAAAGGGGCATGCAAATTAGTTTATTGATCAACCACACCTGAATTCGTCCACACAGTCTGCGTTTTGTTTTATCAATTTTTGCACATACTCCCAGTACAAGGAATAAACTATTAGTAACTAATCTGGTGCTTCGCATGGGGTGACTACCAGTTTGGAAACATTTATGCCTGAGCTTTAACTTTCTGGTGGATGTCTTTAGATGTTGCCTTAATGTTTCCACATCATTTTCTTTCATCATGATAGCATCGATTGTGTCCATGTGGATATAGGACTCGTTTTATTATGGATAATAACACTCTATTATTAGCTTAGGCCAACATCTAATACTTTTATCTGTGGGACAAAAAATTGTACCCTTCCAGAACTGTATGAAAGTTGGAAATCTCAATGGTGTTTATATCTGAAGGATCAGGTTAATGTGGCACCATTGGGAATCTGGAAATTGTACCCAAGGATCAATCAGATTTATGGAGGTCCTCCAGTTCTCTTCCTGAAATGTTGCCAGATTTCTTTTTATTGTGTCATGCAAGGAAGCTGTATTTTAGAGGTGTTGCTCTAAAATACATCCGCAGAGTGCTTCTATTTGAATGAAATGTTGCGTTAACCCATTAAAAATTCAGAAAACCATTACACTGTCATCTGGGCTTTCCTATACTGCTGTAAACTTCTAAATTAAAGCAAATGAATTTGAAATTCTATCAAAGAGACATCTCTTTCATTATTTTGTTATTGTGAAATAGAAATTCTTTTGGTCATACTTACTAAACTAAAACATGAATGGTTTAGTCTCATTTAGTATCAGGTAGTGTGGGGAAATGGCTGTACATCTTTTATAAAAATTTTGCCAATATTTGGTTTCAAATGTTTGAACCAAAAATCTAGTGATTTGCTAAACACTTTTATAGTCCAAGAAAAATTGTCTCTGTGTTTAAGGTGATGAAAATAACAGTACAAGTGGAACACCATAATAATCTATGATGTTTATCTTGAAAGAGGGCTCAATGACTTTGTTGTTGTAGGGTCACCGCCTACATGGGCCCTATATGGGCCCTACATGGGCAAACCCACGTGGGGCCATCATGGAAACTGCGGACAAACCCATTTGGGTCCCATTTGGTCTGCCCTTTTTTTTCCCATGTGGGGCCCACATGGGTGTGCTGGCTGGGTTACTTAATGTAGATGCTGGGTATCTAATGTAGAAGCTACAACTTTGTTAAAAATACATTTGGTTTTGGAACAAAAATTTTTTACATTTTAATGTAAACTAAGAAGCATAAACCAATTCAGAATTTCAAAGTTTAAATTGTTCTAATTTTTCTGATTTTGAAACACATCGTACCTTTTTAAAAATATTTTAATGCTGGTTTAGTTAAAAGCATTTTATACATATGATTTTTAAAATGTTATTGAATAAACTTCCTTTAAGATGTTGGCTTTTGAGTATCGGCAGATGTCTTGGATTAGTATCGGGGACAAAAAATAAAAAAATAAAAACACCCTGACATGGACATCAGTAATGAAAAGCAAACAGAGTTCATTGTATATTATATTGTGTAGAAGTTTCCTTTAATATAGTGTTCTGTAGCTCAGATTAGACCCCATCATAAGAGGCTCTGAGGCTGTATTGTTATTGTTCAATGAACCAAGTAAAGATGGCTTGAAATCTGATGCCTCCATTTGCTGTGTAAGTTTTATTGCAAGCAACTCGATCTGGATGAGAACTGCAAGGAGAAATCATTTGTGAACCTTTGTGGACTAAGCTAATAAATGGAGGATGACGGCATTATATTTCAGTTAAAATTCTAATTATTTATTTTCAGAAGATACAATTATCTTAACTCTGTTAAACCCAGTAAAGTCATTTGTTGACATTTTCCTCAGATAGAAGAACTGAATTTTGATTGCTCAGAATCCAGTTTGAATCCTCAAAGAGCTATGGTTTACACTTTGTGTTTTTGTGTTTGTTATGATGTAAAGTACTTTGAAATGCCTTGCTGCTGAAATGTGCTATACAAATAAAATTTGACTGACTGATTGCTAGTAACCTCATTTGAAATATATACATATACATGAAAGTACTGGTTTTGAATTACATGTATCAGTATATAAAATACAAAAAGATGTATTTAAAAACTACTTATGTTTATAAGTGGATGATTTAGACTTATTTATGTAGTTCACAATCGTTTTACTTAAGATGAGTTGGTTCTAATCAAAAAGAGTACAACACCACCACCAGAACTTTTACCTGACAGAAGAACCCAATTTTTGCTGGCAAAAAAATCTGGCCAAATGAACTGATGGAGCTCCCATAACGTCTTCATTTCCATGGAGCATAACTTCCCACAGCAGAATCCAAGGAACGCTAAACCACAAAGCTAACCACGAACATTTTCCTGGCTGAAACAAACCTGACTGTGTTTCTCTACTGTTATTTTCTCATGCAGAATCCAGACACGCCTTCAAAACGTCAGTCCCAGCAAGCGGACGTCAACTGTATTCGTTTTAGCTCAAGCGTGTGTCACTCAACAATGAAGAAAGTATTAAAAGGAACTTCTTGTTTGTGCACCAGATCATAGATCTCTCTAAACCAGAAATATGTATTGTACACTAACAGGTTTCCTGAAAGGCTTTTGGAAGGCAAGAGACCTGCGTTTCTATTTTTGTTTGGCATTTAAGGTGTGCCTCTGGGTGTGTCCTCACCTTCTGAGTGTTCTCTTTGATAGACGTAAAACAAAAGGTGTTTTCAAGGCTACACTGCGGACCTCAAAGTGCCCTGGCAGTGAAACATTTAGTGCTGCCAGAAAATGTCAGGCACCGCTGTGTCTGTCATGGTATAAATGAGATGATCGTCACTGTTGCAGAATTATCACTTACATGTCATTCATTCATATTTGTGGCTTGTAGAGCTGCATTTATGCTAACACATTATTAAGCAAAGCAGCACACTGAAGCGTAGGCGGTTGGAGTGAAGATATAAGGTGTGTTACAAAAGTAGCTGAACTTGAACTGGTTCCAAAGTTAACTATAAAAAAAATCATATGAAGCTAAGCAGTTTTATTGTGGTTAAACAGTACATATACATTGTTATATAGAAACAATGCTTTTTCTTCTTTGACAAGTACAATAAATCAAAGATAATGGAAATTGTAGTACTTGGCGTCCTTCACAGCACAGCAGGGAGTTTGTGTTTGTGTGTGTGTTTAATAGACATGTTCAGTAAAAAGAAAACATAAATAGGTATTTTATTGTAAGATAAGCTATACATTTTGAGTTGAACAAATATAAAATTATATATTTTTTAGAATATTACTGTTGTCCAGGTCGGGCTCAGGGTTTTAAATTTACATTCAGCTTGAATTGCTAATGGCTAACCTTGACCTATGGCATAGAGATGTGAATCATGACTGGAAAAATTAATTCCTGATACAAGTGGCTGAAGTAATGCTGAGATAAGGTGCAGAGATCTGTAAAATGAAGGAAGCTCAAAGGAGAGTCCTAGTTTACCAGATCTTTTACTCCCAATACCCAATGTCTGATAAACTAGAGTACGGATGGATAAATGATTTGTGGAAATATTTCTGGAGTTTTATTTTTTCCACCATATTGCTTTGAATACAACAAAAACCTGTCTTATGTTATTAATCTATTTCATTAGCTATTTTAAAATGCCATTTTTGTGGTTTAACTGGTTAGTAACCCAAAGCATAATTCACTTCTCCAAGATAACTCCAATGATTTCCATGTTTTGTGATATATTGTGAAATGTAAGATGAGCCATGCTCTTGCAGTGCAGCAGAGCCGTCTTGTTTTCCCTGCATCACCGTTTCCCTCCACCAGAGGCCCCAAAGGAGCTCACCTGCTCATGCTCTCATTCACCTGCTTTTGGGATTCAGTCTTTGCCAGATTGTGTTTTGGCATTCAACCAAGTGTTCCAGACTTGTTTTGTAATGGCTGTTTCTCAGGACTCTGGTTTTATTTTCCATTTAATCCATGCTTTTATTTGCAGGACAACCTGTCAACATGCAGTAATACCTTTAAGCTCCGGTTTTGAATCCATCTGAAAAGCCCCATCTGTCTGTCTGTTATTGTGAGTATTTTGGATCTTTTCACAGTTTTTTGAACAACCCACCTTTATAGGTATAACGGTGACTAAAATCCATAAAAATATGCTTTGGATAAGTATGTTTGTTGATCAGGTAATACTGGTGGTGGTGTAGATATGGCTTTCTTTATTTGCTGCCTGTAGCAAAAAGGTTTTTGTCTTTTAGACAGCAGGCTCTTTCGGGCACTCCAGCATCCTCCCACATTCCAAAAACATGAATGTTAGGTTATTTGGTTGCTCTTAGGCATGAATGTGTGTGGTTGTATGTGTCTGTTCTGACCTGTGATTGGCATGGAGTACAATGAGGTTGAGAAAGAATTCACCAGAAGTGTTTCTAGGAAAGCCATCGACAAAGATGACATTGCGTTTAGCACAAAGCTAAGTTTCAAGTAATGTTGAAACACTGCTTTTGTCTTTTTGGGCACAACTATTAAAAAAAAGAAGAGTAAACTGGTATAACGGTCGGCCAGAAAGTAGCCTGACAGATACAGTATTTAAAACGGTAAGTTTATTTGTAAAGATAAAGATATATTGCTTTGTACAGGTTTCCATTTCACTGAAGGGGCTTGTCTAATTTGAAAGGTGGTCTTGATTTAATGAAGTCAATCAAATATTTACGGTACTATGATGAGATATCCTTTTTGTAGAGCAAAACTGCCCTGCCTTGGCACATGCAGGCAACCATCTTCTTCAAACATTACAAGTCAGAACACATGAAAAAAAAAAAAGAAAATTGCCTCATGCCAAATTATTCTCTGAAATAAAACATAACAACAACAACAAAAAAAAAGAAATAGAAATGGTTAAGACTTTTTCCAAATCACGCTTTTTCAAGACACATATGAACATTAGGAAAATTGCGTCTACAGATGCAGACAAATTCCCTGGCACCCTAGGTAAAGATTTGTAAAGAATCTTGGAATAATGCAGCGGATTTCTCCACTGAGTAATCAATTAATTTTTAATTGAATTAAAGTCTGACTTATTTTCTGCAATAAAGGATTTATTTTAAGGTTTTTTACACACCTTTGTGCAGGTTACCAATATACAAGGTCGGCACTGAATTTGCTGCAACAGCTGATCTCAGCTTTTTGAATTTGAGACATCATAAAAGATATTAATGCTCAGCATCAAACACTGTGCAAACAAAAAGTCATCATGGCAGGATAGACCAGCATTTATGCTACTTAGTAAGTCTTTTTAACAAATGTCCTAAGCATACAAACTCCAGTAAATGATGTTGAAGAGCAGATAAGCCATGGGGAAGATGACTCTAGAGTACGAGTCAATCATGTAACTGTTGCTCCTGATGAAGCTCAGGTTGTATTTCAGTGTGTTCCTGCGACGGAGCCTGGTTCCCTCTGTGGGTGCAGAAACGGTGGAGTTTCGAGACTGGGTGTTTCTGTCTGTGTTCGGGGTGATGGAGACCTCTGGGAAAGAAGCCAGGTCAATGTCGTTATCGTGGAAACACCCATCAAAGGCCATGGCTTGGGTGGTATCGAAGTTACTGGGGATCTGCAGTGAAAGGGAACCAGAGCGAACGACATGAAGATTAAAACAATTACAAAAGTTTTAAGAAGACGGGGAGACTGGGAGAACTGAAAATTGAATGGGACCTTAGCATTCTTCAGCTTCTTCATCTCCTCCACTGTGGTGAAATAGTTGACTGCAGCGTACTCGATGACGGACAAAAAGACGAACAGGAAGCTTGCCCACAAGTAGATGTCTACGGCTTTGACGTAAGACACTTGTGGCATAGAGGCAGAGACACCAGTGATGATGGTGGACATGGTCAAAACAGTGGTGATGCCTGCACACACACATACACACACCCATGCATGCAGACAGAAATAATATGAGTGTACAAAAAAGAAAATATGTATGGATTATATGTACAACTTCATATGTGCATGTACAACTGAAGCCTGATAGGTTGCATTATGAAACTATCAATGCTTTCAAGTAAAAATTGTAATTAATTAATACTGAATCATTATTTAGGCAATTTCATCCATATTAGTACAGCTCCATGGATATTTTGCTGTTTTAGAAACTCAATAAATTGTGATGCATTAAAATCTAAGTAAACAGTTTCTGGCACCAACAAGGATGTTAAAGTTACTCAAATCTCCTTCCAGAACCCTTCTCATTCTCAGTTTGAATTTCATAAAGTTGTCTTTAACATCTTCAATATCTAAATTGCCAAATGCATTGAGTTGCTGCCCTGTGATTGTCTGTTTGTCCTAATGACCAATCCGGTTGGTGTGGTTTACAATAAACAAAGGCTTAATGTATTTTTCTTATGTGGAAACCCCCCTTCTGTGTCCTTTGCATCTTATTTTAAGAGGCATAGGGAGATGCCCTGAATTTTTCAAAGTTTTCTTATTTATTTATTGATTATACTGTCTCAACATGCAATAGTTGGTTATCATCTGTAAGCCATAATTATTAAAGCAGAGATAAAATATGCACGGAAACACTAAAAACCATCAGATGGGGCTAGTCAATATACAAATCTACATTTTGTTTCCATCCTCTTCTTTACATTAAATCACAAGAAAAGTGATTTTCTTTGTGAATAGTTACTTTAATTGATCTTTGCAAAAGGTGTTTTTCCATAGATTGTGGTTGTACGTTTTCTCATTACCCAATGAGACACGAGCAGGTACAGCTCTCCTATCTATCCAGAAAGACACCCATGACAGCATCACCATCAGCATGGTCGGAAAGTAGGTCTGAAGCATGAAGAAGAAAATGTGCCTCCTTAGGATGAAGTTTATGTAGAGTCGATTGTACCAACCTGAAAAAGTGCAAAAATGCAGAGCAAAGCAACCATCAGGAGAAAAAAGGAAAAATGTGCCACCATAATTCTGAAAAACAAACCAAAATACACATTGAATCTTTAAGAAACATTTTAAATGTCTGAGAGGCACACCCCCTCTCTACTTCTAAGACTTAAATCTTTCGTTTTGATAAAGCTTAGTTAAAGTGTTATCCATAGCTATCTCTGCAGTTATACTACTGGAGGTTGTACTGACCACTTTGCTACGTTCTCCTCTACTCCAATTATGTCCAATCTGCAGTTGGTGTTGCCACTAACTTCTCTACATAGATGCTACAGCAGATCCAATGTTTCTGTGTTCCTCCTTGCTTGGGACATACTGCATTAGCAGTTTCTGAAAAAATGTTTATAATTGCTCTCTACAGATGACTTTTAGTTCTGTCTTTCTGTGTGTAGGGACTGCTGCAAAGTTAAAGACTCAACTGGATATATAGTCTGCTTTTGCTACATGCTAATTCAGGAGAAAGGATTACTGCAAAAGAAATTGACACAACCAGCTGGGCTTCCTTAGAAAACTCCACAAAACAGAACCTGAATTCAGGAATTTGGAGATCAGATTCCATATAAATCACCTGAACTGATGAAAATCAACAGATATTACATTTAGATATTTACATTAATAATTTTCAACAAGGATCCATTAAATAAGTATTTTATTATCTCAATGTTACAACAACTCAATACCTATTAGCAAAGGACAATATTGATTGAAAAATAATCATTGGAGTGCTGTTTAGTATCAGTTTTCCCACAGAGAGCTATGAAAATCTATATTTTTTCTTTTACCCGAGGGCTACAATGAGGCTTGCTGTATCCATTCATTATTCTATTTTCAGCTATACAGTTCTAACTCAATGTAATATTTGTTTTTGTGAATCTTCCAGGAAGGTTGAAACCCAAACATATCCTTAAAGGAATCGCTACTGAGAGCTTGAAACAAAACGCCCCATTGGAAGTCGATTTTATGAAGAAAAAAAACAAAACTAAGTTGTTTCTTTTATACATATATACAAAGCCAATATGTAACATTATTAAAATTATTAATTTGGCAAGATATATATATATAAAAAAAAATAAAAAAAAATATTACAGGAGCTCTCTGGTTGTCTCTAAAGTGGACACAGCTCAGAGAGCCCCAGCCTCACATACCAGTGCTGCTGTAGAAGGCAAGCCCAAAGGAAGGCTGGAAGTCTTCAATAAAAAACTGAGAGAGCACTATCTCATCAGTCCTTAATGAATCGTTCCCGTTCTTCCAGTAGAGCATTAGGTCGTTCTCATTGTAAGCATCTTAAAGAGAGGAAAGAAGGAAGAGTGGGAGGAGAGATTCATGTATGGTTTCTCCTAGAGGAAACATGGGTGTTTTTCTCAGAGGAAAGGAGAGATTGTTTTAAGCTGGATGTCTGCCTTTCCTCTAAGATCAAGCTCCATGATGTGAATGTATGGCAATAACAGAGAGAGAATGCACTGAAAATACAGAAAACCCACAGAACATTTGAGTAAGATGTTCAAAAAATGTCTAAAAGACAATCATCTAAGGTGTATTTCAAAAGTATTCATTCCCCTCCAAGTTGTTCACATTTCATCAAGTTACATCCAAAACCTCAATGCGACATGGGAATTTTAAGTAATAAGTGAGTGCATCTTAGTGAAGTAGAAGGAAAAGGATACACTGCAGCTTATCCAGATGAACAGACATATTTTAGCAGGTTTCACAGTTGTGTCATACGCCTTCCATTTTCAGATGAAGAATTGAAAAGTTAAAGTTTTGAAGATTGCTGTATGACCTAGCCAGTGGTCTTCAGAATGTTCTTTGTTCACTAATGTTTACTAATAGTCCTCAGATTTCTTCAGAGAACAACTGGTTTGGGAGGTGACAACGTAAAGGAAGCAGATGCACTTTACATTAAAGTTTAATACCATGTGCTTTTTGTTCCACTTCTCAATTATGCACTACTTTTTGTTGGTCTATGAAATAAAGTCAGTAAACTACAGTGAAGGTTGGGGTTGTAATGTGATGAAATATGAAAAGTGTGTGGGTACAAGTCGCAGCAGCACAAAAGAAACAAAACAAACTAACATAGTCTTATTTACACCAAAAAAATGAAAGTTAGTTAGAGTTTACTTTCCGATTCCATTTCACTGTTATATGAGCCGAAATAGAGGCTCATTCTCTGGTTCACATCTTTCAATTCAAAACTATGTAAATGATTTATTAAAGGTTGCAAAATATTTTTATCACTAAAATAAACTAGTAGTAGTGGAATTATGTTTGACTGTGAACAGCATTAGATGTCCAAGATGTTCCCTCGACTTCTGGTTGATACTCACAGCTCTCCAGCTCCAGAGAGCAGTTCTGTGTGTCCAGAGGAAAACTACTGAAGTCCATTGAGCACAGAGCGGTCACAGTGATCCTAAAACACAACTTAAAGTTACATAAACACCCACATCATTCAAATCACTCAGTTTGATCAACTTTGTTCACCCAAAAGCAAAAAAGAAAACATTGCATGTGGTTTTATCTGTAGCAACTTTCAATGACAGTTTGTGGCTTCAGCGAGAGGATGCCATATTTTTGACCTCTGCAGATGAAACTGATATTATCAATTCTGTGAGAGCTAATTTTCCACCTTCTCTTGTTACTCTTACTCTCTGCGCACTGCTTCCAGCTTGTCTCATATTTTGTCCCCCCAAAAAAATTTTATAAAATTTGTCTCAAAATATTGGACAACCAGCCTATGTCAATCGATTGATCCCCAAGTCCCTGAGGGAAATATTAAGTAGATTGGTGAGAAGAGGAGTAGAGCAGGAGTAAAATAAAGTTTATTATAAATAAAGAAGAATAACAAAGGTGACTTGTGTGCCTGGGTAGTTTTTAATGAGAGTAAATAGTCAATGTTTTGTTTGTAATCTTGCCAGTGGATGCAAATTATTTTGTCCCAACATATTCCTGTACTTTTACAGTTTTGGTTCTTTCATAGCCATCTTTTTTCAAATGTTTGGTACATATTTTGACTACTTACAATCTAAATTCATTTTCTATTATCTAGTCATGTCTACTGTTAGTTATATGACACCAGTGAATATCATGTGTGATGGGGGCCATCCAGTTATTTTGGATCAATCAGGTGCCACAGTCTGGCACTAAGAGTCAAATAGCCCCCCTGTGAATCAGAATCTTTACTTATGCCAGTATGTATGCAAAAGGGGGATCTGTTACTGCATATGTTGCAGTTTTTTGCCCAGTCAGGGTGGATAAACAGCTAGAAGAAGAATATATAGTTTATGATATAAAGTTTCCATCTAAAAAAGGATTGCTATCCAAGGGCTCGATGACTGCAAGTCTTTTTACCTCACACTGTAGAGAATATTTCCATCCGGAAAAACTCTCAGCATGATGTTCTCCATAGTTGTATCATGGATAAATGAACGTTTTGAATGGACAAAGAACACATCTGGAACCCAAATTTTCTTGACGAGACGTGCGTCGAAGGTTCGACTTTTGTTGCTGCTGGAGGGGAAAGCCAGCCGATCGTCCTGCCAGTAATGCCTCAAGTACAGGGTCATGGTGAAGTCCTGAAGAAGAGCGAAGGAAAGTGAAAGAGAAAAAATAAATCCTCAGCAGTCGGGCTGAACAGTTTATGTAAACTAGAGGAATAACAGAGGTGCATACCATGTTTACTTCAGATATGCTGTCAATGCTCTCCACCTGGACGTCTATTCCAACTGGAAGAGCAGAACCTGAAAAAATTTGGGAAAAAAAAAACAATTCAAGATTTAATATAAAAATATTCTCCGAATGATCTGTCTTTTCATCCCACAAAGTCAAGCATGTCAAGTATACACAAAAAAATATGTCATATCAGACTCAGTTCTATAGTGAATCAAGTTTCTATTTGGGCCAGCTGACTAAAATGAAACCCTAAACCAATTTACTATAAACGTCTCCTACTAGAAAATAATATTTACTGAAATCGCATAACCACCTTTCCATATACTAGATTATAAATTCTGCAAGGGTGAAAAAATAAGAGAGATCCTCATAAATACTAAAACTGCATATGTGTAATTTGGGAGGTTATTTTACCTTTTGTGGTTACATTACCTCAACAAGTAAAGTTTATTTGTATTGCACCTATTAGCGATGAGGCAGTACAAAGTGTTTTATAAGATAAATCCACAACACAATAAACAATAATGACAACATAAACAACATAAAAGTAACAAATCTTTGTCATCACATGTGGGAATGAAGACTAGAATTAACCAACATACCAGTTTTTAGTAACCAAAAGTAACTATGAATTTTAGTTTTGATTTTAAAGAGTTCTGTGTTTCAGCACTTTTGCAATTTTCTGGAAGTTTTTTCCAGATTAGGAGAGGCTAAGAACTGAATGCTGTTTTTAATGTGGCTCTGATTCTGGGGATTCAGAATACATTTGAACAAGAAGCCTTGGGTGGCTTCGAAGTACGATGAAACAACAGATATTTCATGCATTTTGTTGCTAAGTCATTCTGTGATTTACTAACAGAAGTATTCAAGGACTTCAGAATTAGGGTGAGTGAGGTGAAAAGAAAACTTTTAAACGGTTGTGTTTTGTCAGATTTATTGCAATGTTATTCATAAATAGGATTGTCTGCATTCATCAACTAGCAGATTTGTCTTCAACATGTTTTAGCAGGACTTTAGCTGCTGTAAAGGCCCAGAATCTGAAGGATGATGCATGAGTGTAGAATATGTGATCTATTTTCCAGTTAAAAATTTGTTTTCTGAAACTTGCTTAATGTGAGGAATGTGCTACAAGATCCTCTCCAAAAATATTTGAAGAGTTATAGAGTTAACAACTTGCATGGATTAAAATAGTTTTTTTTTTGTTTAGTTTATGTTCTGCAGCTGTCTATTTCAGTTGGAGTTCTCCTATAATCCTTCATGCACCAAGAAAAAAATAATAATCAGTGCTTATAACAATCCCATCAGTAAGACTTTCACTTCACATGACCTGAGTAAACCCTGGACAATACCGGGAGCAAATGCTAAATGTACAGAGAGGCAGGAAAACAAACAGGGCTGGATGAGCTACAGCTGGCTTAACTGCATATGTCAGAAATACAACAGAGGGATGGAAAAACTACATGAAAGACATAAAATACTGCAAAAAATATTTGCGTTAGCGCTGTAATTTCTTATTATGACCATCATGCTTAAATGATCAGCCAGCAGCAGAACATGTGCTACATACTGTATGATGTGCAATTTGCACATGCACCTCTAAAAGTGCCATTACCTAATGAGGGTAAATACTCAGAGTACAACTGCAATCTAATAGTGGAATGGATTATATTTAGACAGAGGGGGGTCCACACACTAAGGTAATTTTTTTTATCAACTTCCACAATCTACAGCTGAAAAAATTAAGTACAAACTAAAAGGAAATATAAAAGAGAAATTTGACAAAGTGACAGTGTTACATGGGAGCTTTATTACTATAATTATGTCAACATAATAATCTGGTCCCTACTGTATTTCTACTGTCTCAAATGCTTGATGGACTGATACAAGGCTTAGCTATTTTTGCTTTAGTTGGTGCATAAAATCATGAAATTGCAAGTACTCAAGGGTCACAATAGCAAAAACAAAAATACCTTTTTGATAAAAATGATTTAAAATCATTTTCAAAAGAAACAAAAAGGGTTTCACGGGTTTGTCTTATTTTAAAAAAAGGCATGCAGTGTTGCTGTTTTCCATTTTGTTGGTCTATTCTCATCAATAAGATTGAAATATGAGTATCCCTTGTTTAAATATTCTTACATTATCTTGTCCAGCTTAGTCAGTGCACCCAGATCTGCTTTAGAGTAAAAGTTGCTCCATGTTTGTGGTCCTAACTTTTACACAAGCATAACATTTTTTTAAATAAATCATTGCTGATCAAACATAAAAACTTTGAGTTGCACCCAACCTTTTTTGTTTAAAGAAGATTTTCTTTTATCACAAAAAGTGACTATCTGGATCAATCGCATATGCCATTATCAGAGGCCACACAAAATCATTCCAAGGGCAGAAAATGCCCCTCATGGTTACACTTCAGGCATTCTAAAAGTCATGTGTAAACACATTAAAATGTGCCTTTTGCAAATACCTATAGTTTCTGATTATTTTGCCAACTAGTCACTTTACACCTTTGCAGTTTCAATACTTTTATACTACATTTTTTTCAGGTATGAAATGGAGCCATCTACCATGGATGAAAGGTATGACTAAAATGGGGTTATGATTTGCCAAAGGTGTCAACTGGAATCTCCCGTAATTTATAATATGTTAAAATGTTGACCATTTTTGGGGTTTATTCTGGAATGCTAGCTCTCAACTTGACTGAAGGTGAAACATTCTTGTTTTAATTGTGCTTGGGATTAATCAAAAGTGTCTTTTTCACATTTGTACATGTCCTGGCGGTTCTTATTCATTCTGAAAGATACACAGATAATCACCAACCAGTGCCTGGACAGGTTTTTCTTGGAGGATACTTCTTATTTTAGGAGGATTCATTGTTGAAATTCAGAATAACATCACACTTATCAAAAATGTTTAGTTCAAGTAACTTACTAGCTTTTACAGTGGGAATCTAGAAAACATGTCATTATTTCTTTCTTTTCATTCTTGTGTAAATTGAATTAAAAAACAGAATAAAATGTAATCGCATTTGAAACACATAAGGATAAGATAATAATGTTTCTTAAACCTGGAGGCTATTCTAAAGGCTATCCAGCTGTTACACTGAGTAAATCAGAGCATTTAAATGTAATAGTAAAATAAAGTAAATAAAATGCAGTGTTATAGTCCATATAGAAGTTGTCCATTTAAACTTGTAGTAATCCACACAATGAGGGAATAGTATTATCACAGAAATATATTTACCTTGTTTAAAACATGGACACATTCATTGCAATATTCCAGTATTTTTATTGTGCCAAAATACATTATGAATGAAAAAAGTTAACTATCCTTCAAAGTGTAGAAAGGCACAGAATTAGGAACACAGTTCAGATTATTTTCTCTGCACCACTGTAGCCTGGTGCCTGGGACCAGACAATCCCAGGCACCAGACAATCTAGGTCAACAAGGTTTTTTGTGTTAGGCGCTGCTTATTATGGTAGACAATCGCAATAACCCACATAGTCGTCTACATTATCTGGAAAACAAATATTTATTAAAACAGAACATGAACAATACAATTAAATGTTGAGTGGACCAGTTAAAATGTGTAAGTCAAAAGCAGCTTATTGTTTGCTTTTACTTAAGAGTAATATATAAATAAATAGAACTATATTAATTAAGCTGAGCTTTCTTACCTCCAAAACCTGGACGCATGGCAAAATCATGATCTTCAATCCTTAGTAGCTGCTCAGATTTAATTAGCAGGGACTTTGTACTGTCCAGCTTTTTCATCTTAAGATCCACCCGTCTAGAAAAAAAAAATAAAAAAAGATCAAATGACAGATCAGTCAGTCAATCTCTAACAAAAACACACTCTAAACAGAAGCAACATCTGGCTGGGAGAGCGAGTGACGGCTAATTGCTCTTTAGCCCTGATTAAAACTGAGAGCCTTGGCCCAAATAAAATCAGTTACATTCAGGGTACTGGCATTTGTAATTGGGTCAAACATAATGTGGGAACGCTCTTTTATCTGCCTCCTGAGGTGATTAGTGTCTTCCTAGAAACAATCCAAAGCTGGCTTTGATAACATGCATAACAATGTCTTTGTGCAGAAATAAATTTAAAAATACCTCCTGAGTCACATATTTTACTGCCTGTTGTGACCTCTATTCACCTGCATGGTATTGATGGTGTCACTGGGATCCATTATGCAAGCAAAATATGAGATAACTACCATTCGGAAGAGACTGGAAAATTTAAGTTGTACCTGGAAAAATAAGACGACTCTTACCCTCCATGCTTTGCTTTAGTGTTCTCCCCAACATAGACCTCTTTGTGCCGTTTCTTGTTTGCAAAAGTGCTGCTGTTGAGCTGAGTGAAAGGCCACAGCCAGGCCAAAACCATCAGTCTCAAGGCCAGGAGGGCCAGTCTCATGATTGAGCAGGGGCTTCAGATGCGAGAGGAACCCAAACGTCCCTCCCAGTATTTCAGTGTCTCAACCAGACACGGCTGTCCCAGTCTCCTAGTGACACATCCATGTCCCGGGTACACTCATTATGTCCTGCCAGGCAAACACCAGTTCATATCTACCTTATCTTTTACTGTCATATCCCATAACATGGTGAACATCAGTGGCGATATCCAGCAGCTCAGCGCCAGTGCACGAGCATCCTCCTGGCTGAGTTTGCCTGTCACAGTGCCATCCCTCTGCTTATGTGTCCTGACGCAACATGTTGCTGTCCCCACCCCTCTGATTTAAAACCAAATATCAATTTGTTCCTATAATGACAAAGGAATACCATTAATTCCTCCCTAATCTTCTTTTCTGTGGGTGGTGAAATCTTTCAGTAACCTACAAACTGGAGGCAGTGCAGGGCGGGGGAAGCGCATAATACAAACACCAGTTTCATCATCGTCCAGGCCAGATGAAAATAAAAACCCTGTAGCCTAGTTTTATATGTTGCGGGATTTTCCAACACTAAGTTGCGCTTGGCTGCGGTGAAAGGACGCAAATGATCCTATCAAGAGGAGTCAGATGTGAGCATATGTCTGCAGTGGCTTCAGTAAACACTGAACTTATGGCCTCTGGTTGTTTAGCATGTAAGCCTGATCATATGATCCCACAACTGTTCTAGCTTCACCTCGGATCAGAGCATTGAAGGATGTTCAACTGGAGACCTCTTTTAATATAGCTTTGTTACTTTTTGAGTTTGAAGGGAAAAAGAATAGAAAGAAAGATTCAGCAAAATGGAAGCAAACACAATAAAACATCAGCTTCCTTCCTGTTGATAGACACATGGTGAGAAAGATAAAACCACAGAGCATTTGGATTAATGTAAATTAAAAATCTGCTGTCCGATTTGTCCCACTTAGAGTTACCGACCACAGTTGGAGATTTTTGTTTAGATTGTACAGCACTCAGTAAAAACAGCAGTGATGCACACAGAGTCTTAGCAGGTCTACCTGCTGGCAAAACATTATGCATGTGGTGGCAGTAAGTTTGTGGTTCTGTAAATGCATGAAAAGATGAGTATGAGAGACACAGTGAGACAATTTACAATCCATGAGAGTAAAAGTTTCATGATAAAGGTTTAGTGTGGGAAATTTTCAAGAAAATATATTTGAAATAAATTTTGAAAAAGCTATTGAAACAGAGTTGCAGTTGCAGTGATATAACTCAGCATTGTTGGAGTGGAACTAGTAGCATGCTCCCTTTAATCTGGGATTAAAGTTGAATGAGGGCAGAGATGAGCAACGCCATCTTCAAGAATCACGCACGTGGATCTTGGTACACTCAAACATGTGACCCTGCAGCTGCAGGACAGCTGTTCACATTTGACCTGACATCTCATCTCTGTCCCGTAGAGGTCGTCAAAAGAGTATTAAAAAGGGGACCACCAGATCTAATATTTTACAAATATGTTTTTGTTTATCTATCCATCCATCCATCATCTAGTTGTGCTCCCTTTCAGGGTTGGGAATGTCTGGAGGCTATCTCAACTGTCACAGGACAGGAAACGGATGTGCAGGGCAAATGACTGCTGCAGCATTTTTTTAAAGGATGTAATTGATTAAACTAGATGTAAAAGTTCATGGAAATTATTAGGACATAATGCGGGCAATGTCAAATTAGTATATTTTTCAAAAAAGGATTATCATGTTGTTTTCCTTTTTCACTTTGGTTACCAAAAAACACAGTTTTCTAATTTTATTCATACCAAAACATATCTCTTCTAGTTCTTTCCTTACTCACTAAATATGCACTGTATTTGCTTTAGCTTAGCCGCTATGGTGTGAACTCATTTTGAGGTCACAAAAGAAAGAAGGTGTTTTTAGCAGATTACTTCAGAAGAGGTGTGAAGTTTTGTGCCCTGCACCAAGAAGCTGGTTAAACTTTTACTTGCTGGGTTAATTAGTCCATGTTTCATTAGTGTTAGGAAGGATGTAAAGTGGAATCACACAGAAACAGCTCACTGCACACCAGCATCTTTTCACACACACGGCTGTGAAAGACTGTTACAGGTTTAACACCGCTGTGGAAAGTGACTGACATGGCAGAAGCGCAAGGACTTGTCCTCATGCTGCTACTTTTCTCAGCAAAGTTTTTGTTGACAAATTCAAAAGGTATGTATTTTTTATGACATTCTTTAATTATGTACAAAGCTATGTAAGCAGGGTTTTAAAACTGGTTAAATAAATCAAATCACCAGGTAAAAGAGATGCACACAATTACATTCACGTTTTCCAGTTATTGTGTTATTGCTATAATTTTCAAAACAAAAATAAAACACAGAAGTACTATTTTGTTCTTGGTGCAAAAGCAAATTCCTCCTTTGTTCAAAATTATGAAATATTGAGTAAAAACAGCAAAAGAAAAACAGAAAATGTCTTCAAAAACATGTGACTGAGATTATAATCAAAGGAACTTGCAGTACCCTTTCTTTGTATTGTTGTGTCATAAATACAGGGCGAATGCTCAGATTTAGCTATCAAGTTATACACTTTCTAGCTTTTTTCAGCAAATTGTGAACACATTTAACGAACATAAAACCTGTGCTCTTCAATCTATATAATAACTGTATGTTTTCAGTCTTGTTACCAGACTTGAATGTCACTTGCATCATCCAAGATGACTGTGTCCTGCCATGCAGCTTTAGACCCACAGGCACAGTGGTAATCCACTGGTACAAGCAGCAAATCCCTGTTCACAGCTACTACTACCACAAAGATCAGTTTGGACTCCAAAACAAGCACTTTAGTGGCAGAACGTCGCTCTTCAACTCCCACATTACTCAAGGCAATGCCTCGCTGCTTCTAAGGAGGGTTAAAGTTCAGGACAAGGGCAGGTACAAGTGCTACACGAGCACACGCAAAGGCAACCAGGAGATGTTTGTCAACTTGGAGCTAAAAGGTTTGTATGGCTTGTCATGAAATTATTTTTGCATGTTTCAGTGTCTTTCTCTGTTGTAATAGTTTAAAGATTGATATGATAAACTTTATAAAGGGTCACGATGATTAATTACCTCAAGGCCACTGTTTAGGCAGAACATTTTGCACTTTTTTCCACAATTTTTCAGAAGCTTTGTTGTATTAGAGAGTTTGTCAATAACTACCCAAACTCTGGATTACCAAAAGAGAGGCATTATATATAATTAAAGTTCTATATAGAATATGTGCTAATACACTAGAGAGCTGATTTTCACTTCAAATTGATGTGGAGGGAAGGTTTAGTGGAAAACCAACAGTGTGTGTAAAGTTCATGTTGGTTGTCTGCCCCATTAACCCACTGCAAAAGTAGAGAACAAGGGCATTGAAGTGCAGCAGAAAAGCACCATTAAGAGGCGATTAGACTAAAAACTGTTGCTCTGTTGAAAGCCAGCGCTGCTGCCGTGAAACATATCACTAAGCTCTAAGAATAGATTAAATCTTTGTCCGCCCTTTGTCTTTCTGCTCGCATTAAAACAACATCCTGGTTATTTCTGGCTGCCCCTTCCACAAACTGCACCATACGACCTGAAAACTTAGACTGTTTTCTTCTACTTCTCACCTAGCTCCCATCCAGTCGGTAACCATGGAGATGAGCGATGAGACGGTCATTTGCACCTCTCACAACATTTACCCCATGCCGCAGGTAATGTGGGCCACGGAGCCCCCCTCAGCTCAGGAGGCTCTGGAAAATTCCACCATCAGGACCACAGATCACAAGGGCCTGTTAACTGTGGAGAGCATGCTGAGAATTGTGGGTAACCTATCCCACCGCACGTATTTTTGCTCTTTCACGTCAGCCGACAGAAACCAGGTGTGGACAGCTTCTCGGAAGAACCAAGGTGCATCCTGTAAACTTTATCATAGATTAGTCATAAAGAAACGTTTTCATATGAATGACAGGCAATAACACCACATTTCCTTTTTAATTCAGAAAATATAACTCATGAAGAGGGACACCCCCTGTCCATCTCATGCATGGCTCCACACAGTCTTGAGAATTTCTCCCTCACGTGGACCATCTCCTCTCTCGCGGAGCAGACTCTGATCTTAAAATACGACAGCAGAACAGGACACATGGTCAACTTGTGGGAGGATCAAGCTGTCCTTGACCAGGACCAGCTTCTGCAAGGAGATGGGTCACTCCTGCTCAGCAGACCAGACAGTATGGAACACTCTGGAACGTACACCTGCACCTTCTCGGGTTTGCAGAGCAGGCACATCGTTCAGACCAAGGTCAACATCACTGTTGCATTAGTCAGTGAGTTAGATTTTTCTTTTTTCTCTGCATTCACATTGTTAATATCATTTATGCACTACAGTCAATAATCAGAGGCATCTTAGTAAAAGAAATGTGTATTTCAGGTGTGGACAAAAGGAGCCAGCAGAGGTCGTGGTGGAGCACTGCAGCATCCGCAGCTTTCGTCTTGTTCACAATTATTGTAACTCTACCTCGGTGTGCTAGACAAAGAAGTATGTAAGCTCAAAATTATTTCACACCTCAGAGGATTCAACTCTAAAGTGTCTCCCAAACTTGAGACTGATATCATTAGTACCAACACCTGAGCTTTATATCATGTTATGATGTTATTCCCTCATCAGAGACATACATGGAGTGTTGCTTTAATTCCTTCATGCATGTTTGAGTTTTCCTTGAATCTCCCATGACAACCATTTGGGGCTGTCTAAATATCATACAAAGCGCCTTCTGTTTACCCAAAGCTCCTTCTTGAAGCTTCAGTCTAGTAGAACACCCCTCTCCCACATCTCCACAACACAGCTGCTCCACTAGACTAGTGGCAGCAGCAATTAGCAAACACCTAGTGGAACTGCGTGTCTGCTGAGCTCATCATAGGTACTGCGATACTCCTATGATTCAAAAGTTGTACTTGGTTCGTTAGAAAAATACATACTACTGACTACTGTGTTTGGAGAAGAAATAAATAATTGTGAAATTATCACAACTGTTGGAAACACAGTACAACTGTGAGGTTAGTGTTTGTGTCAAATAATATTTTTAAAGAATGTAATTTGCAAGATGAATTAAGTATTATTGGATGTCTGCTCTTGACCCTAGTATTTAATTGTTATCTGTTAATCAATTGTACGAATTGGACAGAGTGACTATGTTTGTTTTAAATATAATAATCTGTCTATTTAAAACAAGTCAGTCTTGAAAAGAGACCTTTTGTCTCAGTGAGATTTTACTGCATAAATAAAAGTGAAAATTAAAAAATAATAATAAATAAATACATAAAAAAGAGAAATGGCCGTATGGCTATACTGCACTGAAAAAGTTCAATAAGCCTGTCTTCAAATGTTGCTTTAGGAGTGAAGTCAAGTGTATCTATTGTCAATCAACTTAGAAAATAGTATATATTTGACCACAAGGTGTCACTGTCTGTATCAAAACCTTGTCATAAAACAGATGTTTTAATTTGAGGGAAAAACTGCAAAGTAACTTTCTGGGGTTTATTCAACAATAATGTGTACTTACTGAACGGAGTAAGTCCAAGTTCAACGTTTCAAACTTGAATTAAAGATAATAAATGTTAAAAACAAGAACTCATGTACTTTTTTTTTTTTCTTTGTTTTATTTTGTTTTTTTAATACAGGACTGGAGGCCAGAAAAGTCTCGCACACATTAAATGGAGCTGGGCTTGTTGAAGATGGACTTAGGCTCTGCAAAGATCTAAACTCCTCGACTTCATACAAGGCAGAACAACCTGGTGCTGGACGCAATAGGCAGGCAGCACATTTTGAAGTACATGAGGAACAACTAAGTGATGTCCACAGATCAGAGAGCTGCAACGGAACTTTAGGGACAGATTCTGACCATGGAAAAGAGGAAAACCCACAAGAATCCCCTGCTGAAGAACACGAGGTTCCACAGTCTGAATGCTTTGAAAATAATGGTATAACAAACACTGGGCCTAAACTTTATTTAGCAGAAACAAGGCCCACACTTCAGATTTGAAGCATACTAGCATAAAGAAACAAGAAGGCTTATTTCAAAGAGATTCATCCAGTTGCGACAGATTATTCTTGGGAGTATTTAATGTTGTATCTTTCAGTATATAGTAAATGTCTGACAGTGTGACATTGTGTGATTAAAATTTTTACTTTTTCCTGTACTCTATAAAATAAAGATAAACATCTATTGCTTTTTGAGTATGGTGCTAAAAGTATTGTTACAAAAAGTTTTCTTGTGATAGAGGTTTTTTTTTTTTAAATAAACTATGAAAAATGTGTCATGCTTTTGAATTTTAACCTCCTTTATTTTGATACTGTAAAATACAAACCAATACAAGAGGTCACCTAATTAGAGTACAAATGTGTTTTGGGTGCATTGTGCCTGTTTGATCCTCTTTAATCAAACTTTGGCTAGAAAGTCCAATTTCTTCGGTGCAGGCATTAATGCGTAGTTGAACTCTAACGCAAACTAAAAAGAAAAAAAAAAAAAGAAAAAGCAAACCTCGGTCTGCTTAAAAGCCTCTCGGTTCAATTGAAGTGAAATCTGGCTAGCATTGAATAGAAATACATTGGCGAATGCCAAGCGGACCGGAAATCGCTCCAAAAACAGGAAGCATACGACAGCACAGGGCATTCTGGGTAAATACAACAAAACAATAGCTTTCCGCCATTACCGGGAAAAATGGCTCGTGGTCAGACATGGAGTGAAGAGGAGGTAAAGGCTCTCATAAAAATATGGTCAGACGAAAATGTTTTGCAGCTACTGCTGACTACTCACAAAAACAAACAGGTTTTTAAGCTAATTAGTGGGGACATGGAGGCTTTGGGATTCCCCCGCACAGCTTCACAATGCCGCACCAAGTTAAAAAAGCTTCGCCAACAATATGTGAAAATACGCAACATGCTTAAGAACAATGGCAGCACTGACGACGCGAAGGAGCAGTTCCCTTGGTATGATGAACTAGATGCCATGCTTGGCAATCTGCCGACAAGCAGCCAATATGTTTTGGAGTCCAGCAAGGAAGAGCCTCTGTCGCCGTCCAGCTTGGAGCTGAGCGATTCCGAATCCACAGAGCAGGATCAAGACTCAGAAAAAATGGGTAAGTGTGTAACTAAACTAAGTGATAGTCTTTGAGAAAAACTATTATGATATTAACATTAAGCTCTATTACAAACGAGCAGTTACATCTTGCCAGTTTTGAGGTTGTTTGTCTTATGAACACAGAATCATGAATAAATTTAACTGGTGATTTTTGTTTGTAACATTTTAATCAAGCAGATAAAAGTGCCGCCGACATTAAAGTTGAGGAGACGCCCACCACGATCTCCCTGCTGGATGAAGAAAGTAGCCGACCAAAAGTACCCGGGGCTCAGAAAAGGAAGAAAAATACAAAGACTGACAAGTTTGAGAAAATGTTTGAGAGCTACTTGGATGAGAAGAGAAAAATGGATGAGGCTGAATGTGAAAGAATGAAGCAGGAACAAGCCTCTTTTGAGGAGTTCTTAAAAATGCAGCAACAAGCTGAAGAAAGACGTTTCCAGTTAATGCAAGAGCAGCAGAAGGCCAACAGCAAGATGTTCTTTGAGATGATGACTAGTTTCCTTCATGCTGCAATGCCCCAATCCACACCATCTACCCTGCAGCAGTCGATGGCCCCTCCTCCAGTCTCACCTCCATTGTGGCCCTCTGCATACTCACCACACTGATAACTCACCTTTGTTCAAAGGCCACCAGCAAAACACACCAGGCAGCCCCCGCGCTGTACTTGCAACAGCCCAAGCCCCACAGGAGCCAAACATGGCAACCACTTCTCAGCATTCAACATCTTCTGATTCAGGTGATGGCAACAGAGATGTCTTGGAGTTTAGTTCATAATGTTGAAAAAAGGCCAAATTACTCTTTTGTTATGGTATCTATTAACTGTTTTATTAAATGTAATGTCAAAACAGTTTGAATGACCCATGTAAAAGTTATACAAAGATATATTTTGTTTTTCAGAAGAATGTGAACAAAAAGGTTGAACGTTCAATGTTGGACTATTGTGTTCCAATAAAAACAAAGGATGAACAAGTTGTCTTTATTTTCTTACAAAACTGCAACATATAAGCACCTGATAAAAAGTTACCAAACTATGTTTTGAAATCTAAAATAGTACAAAATTGTGTTAAAACAAGAACACACAACACTCATTTACAAAATGATTACTGTGCCAGGTATGCACACAGAGCATCTCTAATTCGCTCCCCATCGTTAGCTGGAGGGTCAATCTCTGAGTCTGCAAAGTCATCCACATTATCTGCAGGTTCTTCATCTACCCACTCCTCGTTGGCAGTTTCACAATAATTATGTAGAATGCAACAGGCTGATATTATGTGGCTAACAAAGGAAATGTGGGCATCACACCTCTTGAGAAGGCACCTCCAGCGGCCCCTCAGTCGTCCAAACGCCCTTTCAACAGTCATTCTAGCCTGACTGAGTCTGTAGTTGAAGTTTACCTGTGGTTGTGTTAAACCGTTCCCCTCCGGAAATGGCTTCACCAGCCAAGGCAGTAGTGGGTAAGCAGCATCTCCGAGAATGTGTAGGGGTATGTCCACATTGTTCAGTCTTTCTGTCCAACCTGGGAACAGTGTCCCATTTTCACCCCTACTGTACAAGGAAGAGTTGACTAAAACCCTTGCATCATTAACTTTTCCCGGACAGCCCACATTAATATCCCAGAATTTCATTTTGTTATCTACCACACCTTGCAGAATAACAGAGTAGACGTTTTTCCTGTTGTAATAGTCAACAGGATTCTCATCTGGTGCCATAATGCTTATATGAGTCCCATCAATAGCACCCGCAACCTGGGGTAACGCCCATCGATCCCTGAAGCCTTGGACAATTACCATAAGCTCTGCCTCAGAAGGGGTTTTTATATACAGAGGTTTCATTACCACGTTTATAGCAGTAACAACTTGTTGTGTGACACTACAGGCTGTAGAGATGCCAATGCCAAACAGGTGGGAGATGGCGCGATACTCCAGATTTGTGGCAAGCCTCCACAGACATATTGCAACCCGCAGCTCAACAGGAAGTGGACTACGAAAGTTGGTGTGCTGTCGTGTCAAACGTGGTCGGAGGATGTCACAAAGATGCAGAAAGGAGGTTTTTGTCATCCTGAAGTTCTTTTGCCAATCCACTTCATCCCAGGAGCTGCTAACGGCTTCCCACCAAGTTGATGGACGCGGTTGAACCCATACGGTCCTACAGAGACAAAAATACAAAAGAAATAAGTAGTAATTCCTTGTTTCTTTCATTATTAACATAGCGAAAGAAAATCATTTCACATTAATTTGAAGGTTTTACTTTGCAAATAGTTGAATATCAGATTAATCTAACAATACAACATGCTAATAATAATAATAGTTATATGTTCAATTTATTCATCCATTCATTATCTAAACACATTTATGCTTGCAGAATCTGGTGATTATCTTCAGTGGCCAGTAAGTGAGCAGGATACAAATTAAGTCAATAAATTCAATTCAGTTAAAACAAATGACATCTGGAGGGACTTTACAAAAAAGTATTTTTCAATTCAATCACTATACATTCCAGTTAATCCTACTTAACAGCAAATTAACCTCTGTTAATTGCTAAAATTAGTTTCCAAAGTTTCCATGGAAACCTCAAATAGACAGGAGAACACGACATTCAAATTTGCTGTTGAATGTTATGTGTATTGTTTCCACATGACATCACTCCTCCTCCATCAAGATGGTCTGTCGCCATCTTGATAGTACGGAAGGACTTTTCTGATTCATTGATTGCAGTTAAGAGAACCGCAATGCTTGGATATTTTTGGATTGAAGGATGTAAAAACAAAGGTGATAAAAGAGTAAAGAGAAATTTTCATTACATCCTGTGAAAGTGAGAAAACTTTGCTACAAAGCATCGACAAATGTGGTTGGCTTATGTACAAAAGAAATACATACCTGAGGGCATCTAATAGCCCACAGCAGGTATTTGCTCTGATCACGCAATTAGCGAAAAATGATATTTTCAAATGTTTTTAGGAATAATCAAAACTAGGGCTGCACCGATTTCGCCAGGCAGATTGTCGCTAGGCAACAATCTTATCTGTCTCACAAAAAAAAAATAAAATCAACTGGTCCTTTTCTGCTCTTCTGTGAAGGCGGTTTTACTGATATACCTTCTGCACGTTTAGTTAACAATTATCACCTCACTTTTAACAACTTGCTTGCTTTATTTAGTGATATTTCGGACAAAAAGAAAGTGGATATCGGCCAGAATCGGAATGGGCTTTTTAAAAATCGGCGAACAGCCAGAAAGCTGCAATCGGTGCACCCCTAACCAAAACTGTAACTCTGTTAGTCAAAAGTATATATACATATTATGGATTGACCGTAACGTCAATCCATAACATTAATGGGTTGACGTTACAAAATGCAACCACACATTTGGACAATTCTCATCACAGACGATCATATCATTCTCCTCTTCATTGTGTGGTTGCTGACAAACAAAAATTACTGACTAGTTTTATAAGATGAGTTACTGCTAGACACTGATCTGGTTCTCCCGAACAACAAAGAAAGCCTTAAAAACAAAGTTACGCCTTGGTAATGCTCCTCCTTTGTAAAGTTATTTACAGGTTGCAAACCAAAATGAGGCGTTTCCGGGGTTGCGTACTTCCGGCCCGGTGTTGTGGAAACTATCTTTTGTTTGATAGATAACAGATTCAATAAGTTATTTTTGATATGTGTAACGTTCTTTAGCAACAATTTTAATAAAATTACTCATACCCTGTACCTTTGTTGACGTCTGTATAAGGTGGACATGATCATCACTACCGTGAAGTTGGATGCACGTCGCCTCATGCGGAGTCGTTTCATCCGCCTTGCGTGCAAAGCAACCTTCTGCATGGTCTTCTGCCTCATCTTCCGCTCATGCTGAGCCCATTGTAGAAAAATGTTTGTTTGGCACATTTGCCAACGACAAAACAGAAATCCTAAAACCGCTAGAATCTGATGCCACTCCATTTTTGATTACAAAGAAAGTTGCGCGCAGCGTCTTCTTCAGGGGTTTTTGTGTGGATTCCTTCAGTATTTCTTGATGCAGCGCCTCCAGAGGCGAAGGAGTAAAGAGGTTGACGCAGTGCTGTGTGAATGCAAACCGCACCAGCTGAAAATGTGACAGATATTGCAATTTAAGGATGTATTCACAGACCCTAATAGAACCGTCTATATACTGGAAGAGGCTACATCAACAGGACATGAACCTTAACATCTATCTAAACCAACTGCGTGGTTAAGATCAGAGAATAATATGTTAGAATGATCCATTTGGACTTAAACTAATTGAAAATCTATGGAAAGATTAAAAATGTAGGTTTTCAGAAGCACTCCATCCAATTCAAACACCAATTTAAAGTGACAAACTGAATAGATTTAAAGTAAGTGAATATTGCTGCAAAGCACTGATTACACATGTCGGGGTCCTAGTTTGCGTCAATAGCGAAGCATCTATAACGTGTCTGTTCTGTATTTTACTTGCAGCAGTTTTACAACAGTTATTACTAATTAAAAAATTAGGCACAGATCGTCACAATAAACAGAACATATTAAATGGTCTTCACAAACAAACGATGGCAGCCCTATAATTACAACATCTTTGGTTTAGCACAGACTCAAACAGCTTGCTTTGCGGTTTCTAGCTGACCTTAGCCAATTTTCTTCTTAAACTGAGATTGGCCATCTAAATTTAATCTGTAAGCATCTCTGACATGGGTCACGTTATGCTAATTAAGCCACGAGCAAATGTAAGAACTGCTTTGTGAAAGCATGCATCCTGCAGTGACAGTTTTCCAACTGCATGAGGACAGAAGAGAGAGGTATAGTTGAGACAATGAATGAAAAAGAAATCACTAGGCGTACATTTTAAAGAAGACTAACAAAACTTTCCCATAAGTTCTATTGTTTTTTTTGTGTGTATGTGGATGAGTGGCACACATTAAACTTGTTGCGCTATGACTCAGACTTCCCTACAATTACGAGAGGCGGTCATACACCCCTGTCTGCAATCTAACACAAATCTCCCCACACACTCTTCTCTTCTCTTCCTTACTTCCCCCCTACTTCTCTGAATTCTTTTACATATGGTTTTAGTCTGCATATTAAAAAAGCACATGAAGCAGTCTGTCTGGCAACTTTCAAATCATGGCGTTTTTCAAAGTTTTTGGACAGGAAGTTGTGTAACATTCCAACACTCTGTGACAATTAAACCTTTGTTTTTTTCCAATAAATTTAGTGTCCCGATACATTTTTTGCTCTCCTGAAGCTGTAAAGAGAGCACGGCTGGTCAGGGCTGAGAGTGTGTGTATTTTAATGACAAAGACCCCGGCTCTGTATCTGGAAGTAATCATCTCGTCAAGGCTGCGCTCCACAACCCCCTCCCTATGATGTAATTGGAGGGTTTTTTTTTTTGCATGATGGTTCAGGGAGGTTTTAGGGGATTTTTCTAAAAGTTACTTTTCATTTATTCTGCTTGCTTGTTGTTACCAAAAGAAGATAAGAGGAGGATAAATGTACAGGTTTGCTTTATATTGTATATTCCTCTGGTGTTTTTTGTGTGTTTTTACTCTCTGTCTGTAGTCTGGGGGAGCGAGGTTGGCCCTGATTCAAACACAGCAATGGGGGCCTCTACCCGCCTCCATACATACTGCTGAAACAACAGTCTAACATCAAGTATTGCAGACACCTTTTCCTCCTTTAAACACAATGTGGGAGGGAAACACTGTGTAGTAAAAGTCTGGCAAAGACTAACTTGTCTGCAGATTAAAAATACTCAGAAACTGTTGACAGAAGATTTGGTTTAGATAGGGAATTTGAAAACGACGGATGGACTCTGTCACAAGACGTGTGCACATTTGCAATAATTCACTCAGAGTCTCTGTGCTGGAATATGATCTAACAGTCACATGATATTGATCAGTGCGAGGTTAGAGGTCAGAGCTAGATGTTTAGAGGAACAACATCTCTTGGTAGGAGAGATTAAATGTTGATACCTCCTAAAAATCTCTACATATTTTGATAATGCTACTTCTTAGTCCATTTCTTCCTGCTTATTTTCCTTCTCTGCACAACCAGAGAGGGGCAGCAGCTGTGCCTCCTCCAGGAAAGTAAACACACCCGCTGTCCCCCCTCTCGCTCCCATCTTGGAGAGGAAAATCTCAGCAGAGAGTTGAAGGTGGGTGGGGAAAGGGTCTCCTGTCTGATCCTTTGTCATGGGAAGACTTTCCTCTGCTGCTTCAGAGCAGAGAGGCAGGCGGAAGGAGGACCTGAGCTTCAAAACTCATAAGCGGCCAGCAGAGGATTTTAAACTATGTAGCCATGGCAGAAAACAGAGGTCAGTGTTTGTTTTTACTCCTTTCATTATATGTAAATTCATTACTTTTTGATAAATCTTTCTGATTGAAACAGTGATGCTCCTGGAAAGTGACGGAGTTGTATCAGATTTCATGTTAGGCTGCTCTGCTCTGCACTGTTTATATTAGTGCGAGGTTCACAGCTGCCACCAAATGTGTTTGGAATGTAAAACACTGCAGAAGAAATGAGCTGAATTTGATTATGGTATAAATTAGGCACAGGGTTAGGTTTCAGACATTTTTGCAAGAAATGTGCAAAAGCTCACAAAAATGAATTTTGATCCAATTAGATGATTAAAAAATCTTTATGGTTTCTCCTTCATGACCACTGGACTTTACGTAAGAAGAAGATAGCTATATAAAAACATGTGACTAAGCAGTGTTGTGGAAATGTATTGAGATTATATTGCATGCAGTTAAATTATAAACATTTCACAAATAAATATTTATATGTTTATTTAATTGCAAATTAATTTGAAACATCAAATAAAAAACTCTATTGCATTTTCTACATACTTATTTGGTCAAATACTTAAATATGACAAAGACACAAATCTGTCTGTCCACTCAACTCTGCTGTGCCAATAGTACTAAATGCATTAGTTTTTATGTTTCAGGTATTTGCTTTGAAAGTTTTAGCTTCACCAACACAACTATTTGTTACTTTGTGTTACTGTTTTTTTATCTCTGGAAACTGTATATTAAATGTGTACGCAACATAATTTTGTGGATAGTTTCAGATTTTTTTTTTTAGTAAAGCATTGACCTGGCATTACTGATTGTTGGCAATTCTATTTGAGAACCATCATACAAGTAAAAGGAAGAATAGCATGTATAAAATGTTTTCTGTCATTCCTGCGTTAAGCCATTATTAATTATTTATGTAAGGAACGGAGACAATATCACGCCATGTGTATAAGAAAGCAGTAACAGGATCTTACTATTATTTTAAAGACAAAAATTAATTGCCCTTAGGTGAGAAATTAGTGCTGTTAGCACACCTAGCATCACAAATACAACAGTGTCCATGTTTATGCCTTAAAGAATGTCAAACCTTATTTTAACTCTGAGATTTGCAAAAGTTTGCCACATTTCTAAATTCAGCATGCTCCACAATTTTGTTGTAATAGGTCAAGGCTTCCTGTAGTTTGGTGTAAGTCTCACTGTCTCTTACTTTTTAGTAGCCAGAGTGAGCTAAGGACAAAACTGAGCAGGACATAATGAACACAATTTTCTTTTGAATATCTTCATAATCTTTTTTTTTACCTTCTCTAACTATGATTGTCTGATATTGGTTGTCTGATATCAGAAACTAGCTTCTTTCTCTAAGAAGACTCAAAGTCTTCTTTCTCTAATAAGAACATCCACAAAAGAGTGTTTCTGTTTAAAGTTGTATCATTCACAATTGATCCAGCTCTGTTGACCAGCTCTTTATTTTAAATGATAGAAACTAAGTTGCAGTTGTGTATTTATTTGCTGTGTGTCTTACAAATGCACACACAAGTTCTTGTTTTGGTACCCTGAGTGAGGTGGAGAACAGGCACAAGGGGAGGAGCACAGTGTGTGTTTACTTGATATATGAACATGGCATATATAAATAAAGATTTTGTGCAGCAAATATTGTTCAAAATCATCTCAGTTGTCTATACTGCCTTCATGTAAATGTCTAGGACACAGGAAAACAGAGAGACATGCTTCATTTTAAGAAAGTGACAAGTGACTCAGATAAAATGACAAGTCTGAACCAAAGAAAACACATCTGCATCTGCATGACAAAGTAAAAGTGATATTTGCTTGAAAAATATCTCATTCAAGTCTCAAGCAAAAATATAAATTTTTTTTAAACTATTTAAAAGAAACAGATTTACAAGATCCGACTCTCTGCAGAATGCCTTAAACCCAACACTATTGCAGTTTCTGCGATCTGGTATTGACTCTGTATGGACCGTTCACTAACTGGAAAATTGCTTATGCATTTTCAACTTCCAAAGCTTTTCCATCTGTTATTCTTTTCTTAGCATGGAAATGTAATTGTAAAACACTTATTGAGAAATGCAAATCGACTGCGGTTTGGGCTTTACTCATTGTAAAAATACTTTTCTTCCCACACATTAGATGAAAGCTATCTTATCAAAGGGTATTTCTCAACCTCTTCACATGTGCACCACCCTGCTGACCTGAAATGTGAGTGACGGACCAAACACCCTCTGCCTGTGATTTGAAGTGGGTGGATGGGGGGACTTCACCCCCTCTCTCTTTTTCTTGGAGGTCTGGAGAATGAACTCATGCTGACTGGATGCTTGACGGTGTAAGAGGATACCCTGTTTCCTGTTGGCGCTCTCCAGACAGCAAGACCAGAAACTCTCAGATCAGCCATCTCTGTCTCTCTATGTGCTGTATGAGTGAATGCTGTCTGTGGATTCAGGAACAAATCATGTCTGACTTATGCAAAACAACGGTCTTGGGTCTCTGGAACTAATTACATCATCATTTACTAAAAACTCACACCTGAAATGATGTGGTGATGGATTTCTCACTCATATATCACCAAAAGTTGTAATTTGTATTTTTTTAAGGATACCTGAGATAGCAGTCTTTGCCAATTTTAATACAAAAACCATCATGTCACTAGTGACACAAATTAAAGTAAGGAGTGAAGTAAAAGAATCAACAGGACAATAAATTGCATAATTGTCAGCAGACCAATTAAATCTGCTTTTTAAGATTTTATTGGGAAAACAGGCTAGACCAAAAATAAGCCCTGTTTTAATATTCAGGCCTTTGGAAAGTTTTTTTCTCCCCCTTTTCCTCTAAAATATGCACATCTGGAATATCAGATGGACTTCAGGCACTGTTTTTCTAGTATTTTCAAAGGCAAATTGATGGAGAGGAGTTTGTTTCATATATTCCCTCCATTGATAAAACAAAGTTGTTGATCAGTATTGCAGAAATAGTGCTGAAACAAGTCAGTAAGTAATTAGGAAATGATTAATCTCAATGTTTGAGTGGGTTAAGGTATTTTATAGCACTCTAAGGTTTTTAAGAGCTTCATAAGGTTTTTCACTTCACCAATACTATGGTAAAGTGGTATTTAGTAAATGTCTCTCATGTGGACTGAATTATATATATATGTAGGTGCAACATCAGCATGCATGTAGCATCATTAGCTAGCGACAGACGTGCATGTCAAGGGTGCGGATTAGTGTCGGTGTGCCTCGACTGCCAGCGAGCATTTGTGGTAAATAGTAATGGGTATTTTTCACTGCGATGGAATTCCGCACCACTTTTGTCTGTGAAATTGAGGGCTTTTGAGCATGAATGCCCTGTTTACAGCCTTTCTTAGATTTTGACTCAGCCGATCCAAAATCTTTACTTTGACTGATGTCCAGACATTCTCCTTCTGGATTTTCAGAAAGCAAAATTCTTGTCTTGGTTCAGGTCATCAGGCCATGTCAGACTGTCTGTACGACATTCATTTTCTGAAAAGAATGTCGTACCTTAATTTCCAAAACCATTTACATTTGTCTCATCAACCTATATATTTTTTTCCCCAATGGTGTTGGAGGTCATCAAGGGAAATGTGAGATGAGATTTTGTGTTCTTTTTGGTAAACAGCTATTTTTGTCTTGGGTGCAATTTCTGCCCAATCTGTAGCCCAATTAGCTGAAAGTGTTTTAGATGGTGATGAACTCTTGAAGAGAACTACTCCAGGAAAGTATCTCTGCTGCTCTGTGTTTTCTGGATTTTTGGATAATGGTTCAATAACATCACAAAGCCTTAGAAATTGATTTGTAACCAATTCCAGCTTGATAAAAGTCATACATTTTATTTTATATTATGCTGGATTTCTAATGTCTATTAGGTTTTGAAACTTTTAAACCTTCTTTGTGTTGTCAGACAGCTTGTTAGTGAGTTTGTTATCAAGACTGGTTGAGATTAATTGGTTTAAAAAAAACAACAACAAAAAAACAACAGGTTTATCACAGGTTTATTTAATGATGATAACAACCACTTTTCACATAGGGACAGACTGCAATGAGTATTGTTTCTTTAATAAAATAAACATTTCTTTATGTATTGGCTTGGGTTATCTATATCTGATACTGAAACTGTTCAATCATCTGAAACACACATAACCAAAATTAAAGAAATCTGTAAAGGTGAATGGTTTTTACAGCACTATAGATGTATATATGTCCACGCTCACAAATATTCTTATGAATGCTCTTTTTCAAGTTATAGAGAAACAAAATATGTTTAATGACCATCACCAATCGTCTGCTGTAATTCTGGCTGAGTATTCGGCTATGCTCTGTGTCAGAATTGGTAGAGCTCATTTCAAATATTTGGTTTTTATGTTTTTAAGAGCCATAACATGTCTATTATGCTGGGTTCAGATTTCTTTCCACAAACATTAACATCTTTTAGCTATTCCATCCAGTGTTTCTACTGAGTGTATATTTATTCCACTCTGGAAAAAAAAGATATGCATAATTAAAATTCCCAAATTGCTGTGAGTTTTAAGGCGACGATGAGTGCATGTAAACGTCTGATACAAAGGTGTCAAACTGATTAACACTTTGCCAACAAAATCTTGTTTTATATCCTAACCTAACAGCTTTGACTCCATGGTACAATAATATCCATTCCTGTCTGTTGTTCTTTCACCCTGTATTGAAACTTTTCTGTCTTTCCATTCACAGGTCTCATCTGAATCATCCATACTTCGCTCTGATTCATCTGAAGGGGCAGGTCATTGTGATGAACAGTATGCTGCCTCAAAGGAGCGCCGTTGCCACATTGGGCTACGCTTCTGGTAAGACAAATGAAAGAAATTATGTTTGTAGTCAGTCATTGATCTGCAATAAACAGTGAATCTCTATCTGAAAATAAAATTGAATAGTCAATATCTAGCAAGATGACACCAATTACAAAGATATGGCTTGTAAGTTGGATTTTCTCAACAGGTTGTTAGTACTATCTCAGAAAAAGTTCGCTGTTGCTCAGGAATGACTCCTTTAGATGAGTTTAAGCTGATGAGCACTCTCATGCTCTATATACAGAATTTGGGTATGATGCATAGTATGTTTTTTAAGAGCTCAATACATTATATGGGGCAGCAGATCTCTTCTGTCATTAGCATTAAAACCTAGAACTAATTTCTGAAACCCATGTTTGAGGAGAAGCTAAGAATTTCGGTAATATCAAATGAACTAGTAATAACTTATAGTGTATGTTCAGCATCTTGCCATGCTGACTCAGACACCATCATCACTTTGCTTGGCTTGGTATTTGACTCTCCTCTGGATATTATTTGCAGTCGAGACTATGATGTATTCTGCCCTGTCTTGGTTCACAAGCATTCTTCCATTTTTAGAAGAGACCAGACCAATGACTGAGCCAGTGTTTGTATTGGCCTCAGAACTGCAGCATACATTCTTCAGTGGTTTTCCCCTCTTCTTACCTAGCACATAAGATAGCAGATCATGTAGCTCAGCTTCTGCTTAGTAGGTTAAAGACATTCAGTCTAATATGGCTGATTATATAAACTAAAGAGACTGTTTATGTTGAGTCCAAAAAGGGGCAGGATTTCATGCTTTGTCAAACCTCTGTTTTTTTCAGACTGTTTGAAGATTGAGCACAGCGGTGGCAGCTCTGTAGGGGGGACATTGCTGAGGGGCTCTCGATCTAAAGCTGAGCTTCAGGAACTGATGGAGACTTTGCAGCGCAGAAAGAGTGCTTTGGAGGCCAGCTTGAGGGCAGCTGAATGCAGTCGCAAGTACCTTAGCGTACCTTCATCTGTTGCTGGGCAGCCCAGCAGGCCACTGTCCATCCTCAGCAACACAGAACGACCTCCATCCGCCTCCAGAAACTTTTCCTATATTAACAGCAACAGCGTGCCTCCATCACCACGTCAAGGTGAACGCCAGATTAGCACCAATGGTTTGTTTCGTCATTCCTACTCTCGCCACCAGTCACAAGACAGTCTGCTGCTTTCTAATGCATCTGATGGAAATTCTCTGCTGTCCTCATATGGTGAGCCAGTGCCTCGTTCTCCCAGGGTCAAGAGCGGGGCAGCCAGTATGCCATCTAGTCCTCGGATGAGCCGTAGACTCAGCTCTCAAAGCAAAGCTGTCGGAGAGTCAAGGCAGAGGAAATACTCAACCGGTTCCCTCAACAACCTGGGGATGCATAGCCGTTCTTTGCCACGACTTCACAATGCGGCAGACCCCCCTGTTTTGTCACTGCCCTCTCGTCACTCAGTGGGTTCCCACAGGGTGATGGTCTCGGCAGGACAGCGGCGCAGTCTTTCCTCCCTTGAACAGCCCCCAGATGTGACAGTGCCTGCAAGCATGCCCAGCACATCCAGAAGGTCCAGCCTTGTTTCACTTAGCTCCCTAGGTATAGAAATTGACGGAACTGGGTTAGATCTGGGGTTAGGAGAAAGGAGGTTGTCATTTGGGAAAAGCGGGCTAAGTCCAGGGCAGAGGGTGGGCAGCATTAGTTCTCTGAATGGCAAAGAAGAGCTGAGAGACTATCACCAGCATCAGAGAGATGAGCGACTCAGGGAACAGAAAGTCCAGAAATTGGTGAGTTTCTTACTTTTTCTTTTGTTGACTTTAACAATTGATTGACTACAAATACACCAAATCTCCTGTGTGCAGGAATGCCAGCGTCTAGAAACCATCTTAAGCCTGTGCACTGAATTGGGACAGGTGGTGAGAGAGCCAACGGGCTCAGCTGTTTCTGATCTGCAAAAGATCAATAAGGAGCTGGAGAAGCTGCAGGTGTCGGACGATGAGTCTGTGTTTTCTGACTCCCCTAGCAGCACTGCTCCAGACACCTGTTTTGGGGCCAAAGCCAGAGATCTTCAGCTTCCTGAGGAGCAGCAGACCATCCAGCGTCAGCAGGGAAACTACAGGTCTCACTCACCTGCTATAAGTCTGAACAGCAGTGCCCCTTCTCCTTCTACACATCACAGAGCCAAAGTAAGCAGCATCACAGAATAAAGATTGAGTATATGGAAACAGTCAACAGTGGCATTAAATAAACTCACAAATCTGCATGTAAATTCAGTCTTCTTACAGCATAACCAAAAGTCCATTGATGCCACAGTCAAAATGTTGTCATTTGATCTGAAGTCACTTCACTGGTACTCAGAGGAAGACCTGTTACTGTAACTTGCTATTTCCTGTTCCAGAATGATTAGAAAAACCTTCACTGCAGTAAAACCTTGTTGTAAAAAAATAATAATAATAATGAGGCTCTCCCCCTTCTGTGGAATGTGAATAATCTGAGTGCTGACATTCTGTTTGCCATATCTCAGTTTTTCTCAGTTTAAAGTAAAACGGTATTACCTATCCACATTTCTACCAAAGAACAGAAAACAAGGTTTCCAAAAAACTATAAACTATGAAAAAAAAAGCACACTATTATTACATCATTTTAAACACACACAAACTTTGTTGATCGAAACTGGAAAGCTGGAAATGTGTGTAGCACTCAGAGCTCTGCTTTGTGGTATTTTCCACATAATTTCTATGCATAATTTCATTCACTAAAGTCTTTTTTAAGTGTTCTAAGACTGTACACTTAGCAATTTGTACAGTTCCTGTTTATGTAAGTTGGACAGACATATAAACATGGAAATCAGAGTTGCCCAAGACTCCTCAGGCTTAGAAGTGACTACAATCTGACCTCATTTTTATTCCACCACCATTTTTGGAGACGTTAAACTGGAAAGCCTCACCGCTCTTTATCAAAAATAAATAAACGTGTTTAATCCACAAATAAAAATAAGCTACCCATATACCAAATTATGAGAGGGATTTTTTGCTACCATAGAGGCCACCTTTTTCCATTCTACATTTTTTTTTTTCAGTTTTTCCATTCTGGAGCTGTAATCTAACAGTGTCTGGTTTTAATGAAGAAGTTCAAGTTTTGTTTCAGCGGTGAACCATTCAAACTCCTGGAGGAGTGGGGGAGGCGGGGGGCAGGAAATGACTAGATCCCACAGTGAATTATAGTGTGCATGTGTTTGTGTGTATGTTCAGCTGTGCACGGATGTGCACGAGGAGAATGCAAGACTGCATGCACAGCAAAAACATGCACTTTTCCAGATGTTTATAACATCTATCAAAGTGATAGAGATGAGCAATTGAAATGTACATAACGCAGGTAATCCTTTTTTATCTTAAAGGTGCATATTTTGTTTAGATATAGCTCTCATAAAATACTGAATCTGAGTTCAGTCTAGATTTTTATGTTTTGTTTGAGTTGTGACAGTGTTTTATAATCTCCAAATAACCAATCTCCATTGCTAACATTCCTCAGAGGAGTGTGTGCCGAACAAAATGCTGCTTACAGCACATCTGACGAAACTATAAATCAGGAAGACTTGCTAAACATACAAGTGTCTGACGAGAAAATAACCCACCTGGCTCCTATAAGCAAGAATAATTTAATTCTGAGATAGCTTTCTTAAATTTAAATGAGTGTGACTGAATATTTAAGAAATGTTGCTAGATGGTGCAAGATGTGGGAGTGCCTTGGCATGCCTTGCATTGCCCGGCTCTAATAGCAATTTCCATTGCACAAAGTGGAAAAGAATCCTGCCCTTGTTGCCAGTGATCCATTTTTGGATGAGTTAGACAGCAGCTGCTGTTGTGTAACTGAATAAAACCCAAAGCCATCCTCTGACAAATGATTGCAACAGCATAAACACAGAAAATTGTCTCTTATGTTGTTTAAAACTTTTTTTTTTTTATTGTGATGGTGATGACATTTTGAACAGCTTAGTTGTGTGTTTACATTTGCTACATTCGAAGCCAGTGATTTATTTTCCATTCTCGGTGTTGTTACAGGCCTTGGAGAGCATGCAGTTGAAACAGGAAGTATCTCATTTAGAGGAAGAAAGGATCCAGGTTTTGAACAACATCGAAGAGCTGGAGCAGAAGATCAAAGACCTTGACAACCAGATGGAGGAGTCTTTGCGTGAGGTACAGCCAACACAGATAGCACAGGCACAGAACCGACATCTCGAGGACTCTTTTCTTAACATTTCAGAGAAAGATTGACGATAAAGAAGAGCTGATTTCTTTGGATTTTCCTATTTTACTCTACATCTACCTACTCAGACTCAAACTGAACTAGTATGACAGATGTGTTCAGCCTTAAGGATCAGTTGCAATTACGAAGCATTAAGAGCTTTTTATCAAGTTGTTTTTTTTTTAGCTTTTTCTTTTTAATTTAGGGCATGTAACTCTTCTGACAACTTACATATTTTGAAGAACAGTGGGTTATGTACAATGCAAAAAAATTTCCGGGTGCTGCAGTCCATCTGGTTTAATGTTTGATGTTTTGTGCGTTCAGAGAAGATATACTGCATAACTGGTTCTGATGATGGGTTATTTGAGCTACTGTTGACTTTCCATCATTTCAGTACATCCACCTCTGATCTTTGACATCAACAAGGCTTTTTCATCCAAAATGAAGAAATAGTTGTGGTTGGAAATCCCAGCAGATCAGCAGTGTCTGAAGTACTCAGACCAACCAGTCTGACACCAACTATGAGTCTGGGGATCATATTTTTCTATGCATATGTTTCATTTGGTAAACATTTATAGCAATGCTATATGAATCTATATTACAGCAAGTAATCAAAAATACCTACTCAAAACTGAGAGTCGGAAAGCATATTTTCCAAAATGCTGTCAGCTTGTTTTTACTAATAACCCATATGATGGCAAAGTCATGTCCAGTTACCAAGGTGACTAAAAAGTAAATTCACATCCAGGATTCCTACCTAGGTATGACCCTTCTTGCAGATGGAGGTGGAGTGCGCCCTGCTGGATGGAGAACAGGAGTCTGAGATGACCCAGCTGCAGAGGGAAAAGGAGCTGTTGGATGAACTCAAAGAAAAAATGCAAAGTATCGAGAGGACAAGCAAGCCTGAAAAATCTCAGGTGCAGATGCACAAAAAGTGTTTTAAATAAATTAACCATTGTATTTGACTGCAAGGTTAGATTTTTGGTGGACAGATAAGTATATTTATGGTTGTTTTATTATAAATTCATTGCACAGTAGTAATAGTTTGGAAATAGAAAGCAAGCATGAGGACATTTTGTTGTGAACACAAAGCCACAGCACTAACAGAACATCAGGAATTGGTCCAGTTAAACCACAGCATCCTAAAAAAAAAAGGTTCTGTTACATTTCCTTTGAAACTAAACTAACTGAGCTTTCCAAAGTAAATGATGAAAGCTCTAAACCAAAGGAGGGATTAGCACAATTATCACAGTAGCTGAGAAACCTTCTACAGCTCTCACCAACTGTCCAAATAAGGAAGCATAAGCTTTTCCAAATGAGGGCATAAAAAATAGTCCAGTTTAAACCGCCCAAGAGACAATGGTTGGCTGAAATGCCTCTTAAGCACCTGAACTAACACAAAGCCCAACTACAGTTCTCATTTTTCACATTAGTCTCCTGCCCTTCCATTCCTTTCCCAATGCGTCTGTTTTAGAGTTACTACTCTCCTTCCTGATCTCGTTCTGACTAATCCTGGATCATGCTGTTTCTAATCACTTCATTCTCATCAGTTTAATATGACTGAACTGTGTGATATAATCTACATCTGCATGCGTCTCTGATATCGCCCAGGAAAGCGAGGAGCAGACAAAAACCTCAGAGGATTCGGAATTTCAAAAGCTGGAGAGAGAAATCAAGCAGGAAGAGGAAAACGAGAGTCAAAGCCAAGAGCTGCTGCGGGACATCGCCGAGTATCAGCGTCTTAGCGTCACGCGCAAGGTAGAAGCAAACTTGAGTTTTTCACGCAGCGTGTTGCGGCTTTCGCTCCTCTACAGTTTCCTGTTTTAAAGAGCTATTGATGTGAAGGAAGGAATGAAAGCTTGCTTTTGTTCAAAACGGCTAACCTCCTCAAAGTCACGAGCAGTTTCTGATGATGACTTACAATGAAAATAGCACAATGCAAATATTGTTGTGGTTTTTAGCTTATAATTGCCTTTCTATGTTTGTTGTTAACCTTTCTGCAGGTTTTGCATGAAAGCTGCAAAGTTTGTGAGCTCAGTTGCTGTACAATGTTAGACATAGTTCAGTTACAATAAGCCTGCAGAACCAAGGACATAAGAAATGGGCTAAATATGTCTAAGTTAAATGTGAAATAGTGACAGCAACAGGATGTTTGATTTTTAAGTCATTTGTAAAAGTTATTATATGTTGGCTTGAAAATGTTTGCATTTTGTGTGACCAAGCTAAAGATTTTGTACATACGTAAGAATATTTTATTGGGGTTGAAATAGGTAAACGGTTCAGGATCAGGTTTATTCAAGTCCCAAAGGCCAAATAATATTACAGCAAATGCGTATAAAAAATTAAAGCTAAGGTTCAAAATGAAAATTAGGAAAGCGTGGCAGGAATTTGTATTGAGCCCTCCTGAGTCAATACTTTGTAGAACCACATAAGATGAAATGGATTTTGGTTCATGCCTCTCCCACCTTTGCACATCTAGAGATTTTTTTGTCCATTATTCTTTGTGGAATAACAGTCAAATTGGATGAACTGGACTATTCACTTCTCAATTATGCAGTCTTTTGTAGTGGTCTTTTACATAAAATCTTGATAAATTATTGAGGTTTGTGTTCATAATGTGATAAAGTGCAGTAAAGGTAAGGGAGTGTAAATATTTTTGTAAGGCAATGCATTTACAAATCACCATCAGCTCTGACTCTGCTACTAATTCTTCAACCTACACTACATTTCTCAGCCTCACCGCTAATTTAACTGTTTAATTTTGTTTCCTCCTGCACTTTGATAAAGCCAGCAGATATTTTATACTGATGCCACCTTGATGATTTTTTTTCCCCCCACAGGAAAGAATCATGACTCTGAAGAAACAGTCCTCTCAGATCACTTTACAAGCTCAGCAAGAGAAAGAAAACTTCCAGAGAGAGAAAAACAACTTGCTTGTCATGCTTCAAAAGGTAAAGAAAACAACAATCTCTGCATGCGGATGTCATAAATGTTTCATTTTAATGAAATAAAGACTATATGGCATCTGCAGGAGAGAGACAAGCTGCTGTCTTTGGAAGGAAAGTACGCAGAGTTGTCTGAGGGTCAAACTTTGACCAACAACCCTGTTACCATCAAAGAGGTAGGAGCCGGTTACAGTAATGCTGCAGCACTTGGATAATTTCCTGTTTTGCGATTGCTCTGATTTGTGTGATTGCTGCAGCACTTGAACTCCCTGAAGGAGAGGAGAAGAAGTAGCAAAGAAAGCTCTTCCCATCCTATGGAAAGCATTCCTCATAAGAGAGGCCAGCAGCTCCTCGGCTCCTATGGCAGATCTCTGGGACGCACGCTTCCTCCCAAGGTCTGATTTGCTATCTAAACCAATCCAAAAAAACCCATAAAGATGTAAAAAGTTGAATAGAAATAGTCCTGTAGTGATGTTAAAAGGTGATATTCTTCAAAGTTAAAGTTGACTGAAGTATACTTGAGGGAAGAATAAATAACTAAATGACATTGATAATTCAGATTCCATGATTTAGTGGAGGAGGTTTTATAGCCTTATCGTTTATACCCAGAAAACTCCCTTGAGACGGATCCACCCAAAGCAGGAATTCTCACTTTCACTCTTGCTTGCGACATCCATTGAGATTAGGAGAACTTCCAGGAGTTGGGCTCCAATGTGTGGTCCTAAACATGTTGTGTGCTTTCATATTGTTCCTCAGGCACATCTGCCTTTATCCCAAAGCTCCAGCTGTGGCAGTGTCATTCCACAAGGCTTCAGCTTCTCCCCCCGGGAAGTGAACACCCGTCGGCTGCCCAAGGGTGAGTCAGAGTGACATAAAGGCATCTTGTTCCAAATAAATCCTAGAAATAGTTGTAGTCAATTATGTTGCCCTGAACGTCTACGTGTGACTGGATTCATAGTTTTGGGATCACATACTGCTTATTCTCCTTGAAATAGTCTGCTTTTTAGTATGTTACAACTATGAACCTTACAATTTTTTATTAGACTTTTTACACAAAGAAATGTTGTGAATCATTTCTTTGTGAATAGAAAATGATGAAGGAATTATAAAGGTGTTTATAAACAGGATTCTGATTCGGTCAGCAACATCTCAAGCTTTGATCATCGAGCACTGTTCAAGTTATCATTCAAAAGTAGAAAAGAAAGTATGGCACACCTGCATACCCATCAAGACAAGGATAACATGCATGGCAGTGGCAGCGTCATGCTTTGGGACTGCTGTTTTTCCACAGGAATAGGCAAGTACATCAGAAATAATGGGAAGGTGGCTGGAGCAAAATGCAGGCTAGTCCTGGATGAGACGTTGTCAGTGGCTGCAGATGCACAAGCTTTTAGATTTGTAAAAAAAAAAAAAAAAAATAGGACCACTTTCTCTATGACATAAAAACAACATAAAAAGAGGCATAGATATTTTTTGAAGTTACTGTAATTTAGGAAGATACTACTCCTTATTTAAGTGTTTTAGCTGTAGGTACCATTTGCTGCCAGGGCTTCATTGCCATGTTGTTCTTTCAGCAGGAAACAGCCATGCTCACATGAACGACGACAGACAGAGGCAGAGTGATTTTTGCAGCAGGATGGTCTCTGAACCCAACGTGTTCCTGGACTCCTTCTCGTACCCGGACAACAGCCAGGCATCGGACACCGTCAGTGTGGACAGTTCGGACAGCCTGGAGACCAGTTTCTCTGCGTGTTCACCAGACAACATCTCCAGGTTAGAGCGGAGTCGCTACGATGGAAGATGGAAGCTCTTTTACGTTAATTTTAACTAAAGAACCAATAGGAGAGTCATTGTATTTGATCAAAATGATGTTTTTAAAGAAAGTGTGACGTTCTCTAAGTGAGGCTCTGCGGGGGTTTTATTACAGTGTTTGCAAAAGGAGAAATTCTCTTGCAGGATGAAAGCTAAAGGCTAATTAGAGAGGATTTGAACTTTATGAAGGAGCATAAAAGAAATAATAAAGCAGAGAGAGAATAAGAAACCCAACAAAGGTGGCTATTTATGTGGTGGTTCTGAAATTCAGTAGCTTTGTTTTCTGAATCACCCAGCGTGCAAAGTCCTGTGTTCCTGAATTCAGTCGCTTTAGTGACATCCTTTGCTTTACCAAAGATCATTAAAGCAAAAATAACCCAGGGGCTTTTTAGCTACAGTTAAGCATCAAATTATTAATTTCAATTGGATACGAGAAAGGTGTCTCTCAATGAATAATAAGACAACATAAAAGGAATGTTAGGGAAGCATTGTTTTATTTAGATTTAAAAGAAAATAAAACTAATAAATTGAGTAGGCAATAATGAAATAATAAATATTTATGATAGCCTACCCAATGATCAATGGATCAATCTATTTTGGCACTTTCTTTTTGAGAAATTCTGTTTCTTTTGTGTTGAACTGCATGCTTCTTCTCCTAGTGCCAGCACTTCCAATATGGCAAAGATTGAGGAAATGGAGCGTTTACTCCGAGAGGCCCAGGTTGAGAAGCTGAGACTCCTTGAGCACAGGGTAAACGGCCAGACCCGAACCGAAACTCGGTGTCTGCGTGCGAAAAAGCATGTGATTTATTTTCCAGCCGGGTTGTGCAGGAGCGGGAGATGGAGATGCGTAGGCAGGCCCTGGAGGAGGAGAGAAGGAGGAGAGAGGAGCTGGAGAAACGTCTGCAGGAAGAAACAAGCAGGAGACAGAAACTTGTGGAAAGAGAAGTGAAGCTCAGGGAAAAACAGAGATCGCAGGTGATTCACATTCTTGACATAAATACGGCACAAAAGGAGTCTGATTAATATTTTAAGAAACTTTCTCTGTAGTCTCGGCTGCTGACTCGCTACCTCCCAGTGAGAAAAGATGACTTTGACCTTCATGGCCACATCGAAGCAGCTGGACACAACCCAGATGCCTGCTTCCACCTGGCCATCACCGACAAAACCTGCCGAGGATTCCTGGTCAAAATGGGCGGGAAGATCAAGACGTGGAAGAAACGCTGGTTTGTCTTCGACCAGAATCGGAGGACGCTCACATATTACGCAGGTAAGGACCTCTGTGTCTAAGGTGAAACTCTGAAGACCCAAAGCTTTCATCATGCTTCTGTTTATGCCGCAGACAAACATGAGAACAAGATGAAGGGAGTCATTTACTTCCAGGCCATTGAGGAGGTGTACTATGATCACTTAAAGAATGCACACAAAGTACGTGAGCAAATGTGCATGTGTCTTCATCCATAGTGAGGGCCAAAATCCAGCAAATAAATAGATTTGTTAAAGAACATTTTTTGCATGTGTAAAACTAATTTAAAAAATAGATAAAACTGAATCTATATCAATTTGAATGTGTCAAAAGTTGATTAAGCACATAATTAAATATTTGAGTTGAACATATGTAAAGATTATATATAATTATTTTATTGCTTTGTGCCACAGTTGCTCATGAAATTATTTAAATCATCAGTGTGGCTTATAAAGTAGATCTTTGCATCTGATTGGTCAAACTCAGACTAATCATCTTGACTGATTGACAAAATTTTAGTATGTCAAAATTAGTCAAATTAATTTTAGTTTGACTAACAAATTAATTAATTGACTTTGGATGAGGAATATATTTATTTAACGTTTTTATTTCCTTTTTTTTAATTACTAGTAACTGATTTATTTGTTGGAAAGCGACACTTTTGGCTCTCAGTACTTCCCGTCAGATCCCATTTCCTTGAACTATCTCACATCTGTTTGTCCTCTTTTTTTCTCACTTCTATCCCTCTCTCCTCCTCCCTCCACATATTCCCAAAACCCCACCCATCACTGCCCACCAGAGCCCCAATCCTTCTCTGACTTTCAGTGTGAAGACCCACGATCGTGTGTACTACATGGTGGCTCCGTCTCCTGAGGCCATGCGTATCTGGATGGACGTTATCGTGACGGGCGCTGAAGGACACATGCACTTCATGGTGTAGCACACCCGCTTTCATGTTTATTTTCTTTGCCATTGAGTTAAGCAGGTTTGAGTCCTCTGCACATGTCAAAGTAACGGCAAACACGTGTGGATCAGAGAGGGATTTTACTTAAACAGTTTCTGTGTTTATGATCACAGAAATTTACAAATGAGCAGAAAGGAAATCTGCTCGCATGTGCAGGCTTTATTATGCAGCTGTGTATAAAAGACAAAAAGTGTTTGGTCTCAGAAGTAAGCTATGTGGGCTGTTTTAATCCAGTTGTTTATGGTTCGTGAGAAGCTGAAGTATCTCTTAAACTCACAGCAGGTAATTTTCTTGTTTTTTTTTTAATCAGGGAAGCTTTTAAATGATGGAACTTCCCAGGTGCTCTGATGGGTTGGCCCCAGAACAAATTAGTTTCCTATTAAAAAGAAGTCTTTTATCAACATTGGATGATTTTAATAAATGCAAGTTTTTGCATTCAATGTGATTGTGTAAAAGTTGTAAACTGTCCCTCTTTTCACACCACTTTCAAAGATAATCCTCAACATATTTTAGTTTTCCACCTTTTCTGAAAACTCCTTTAAAGCTTTACTTTGTACATTATGTAGAAAATACATTTTCAGCAAATAAATGGTGTCCAAAAGTCATGTTTTCAACAAACAGTAAACATGCAACAACACAGTACCTCATCTGTTATATGAAAAGGTTCCAGCTGGTAGCTTGTTAAAGTATAATACTTTCCATTTATTTTTTGTTAAAGTGTTTTGACTTTCATATCTTTTAGAGTTTCAGGTAAAAACAAATAATTTGAACAGTGCTTCCAACAGGCTGCTAAAGATCTGATTTAAATTAAAGCCTTTTTTTTCTGAGAAGTTTTCTGTTGTGCCTTATACACAAGGCACCTAAAAGAAATTCACCCAATTTTTTTTAGGTGAAGAAAAATTTAGGATTTTTCACCTGAATTTTATGGCTTTGAAAGTCTTTCTTTTTGTGGTTTAGTAGGGAAACAAACAAAAAAAACTATTTTTAAAATTTTAGGTGCAAAATAAGCAGGGAAGAAAATAATCCTCCATGCCAGTTTTGAATGTTACATGAAAGTCTTACATTGAATACTTACAGGAGGCTGACCATAAATACACACCACACTTTTCAGATTGTTTCTTGTGATACAACTTAAAAAGCATGTTCCATTTTTCTTCCACTTCACAGTTACGTCCTGTGTTGTGTTTGTGAATTCTGACAAAATGACTAGAAATTTGTGTTTGTAATGTGACAAAATATGAAAAAGTCCAAGGTATGAATCCTTTTTAAAGGTATTGTATATAAAGAAAGGAGGAGTTACCAAAGATTTTTGCACAACACAGCACTTTTCTACTTCTGATGGTACTTTTCAGTGTTTCTACATCATAGCCAGACTTGTGCTGGGCATCTTATCTGCCCATCCTCTCCCTCTGAGTGGTCACAAAACGCACCTTCTGTTTAGCTCAAGATTATGAATCAGAATTTTTTTTTTACTTGTTTCAACTGCTGCTTTCAGACGACCAACATAAGCTGACCTTGTCTGCTTACCTTATGACAGGATTGAATGTCCACTGTTTTTTTCTTCTTTTGCACCTCTTTCATTACCAAAGAAGCATTTTTTTTTTTTCGCAGAAATCAGAATAATGAAAAATTGATGATTAGGAATTATAAACAAATGCTGACTAGACATGAAGCCCATGACACGGCTACAATCACAGTAGCGCTTTGCTGTTCAGCTAGTTCCCTCTGTCTGCAGAGGGAACTAGCTCACATGACGAGGCCATGTTGTGCAGCAGTGATGCTGGATGTTCCTGCGTCACCCATTTGTTATTAACACTAATGCATTTCACCACGTTTCACCAGCAGAGGTCCTCAGCGCAGAGTGATTGCACTAGAATGACGTAATGCTCTGCCTTGAAAGCCCAGAGTCATTTATATTAAAGAACATATGCTTTATCATCAGTATTTCTTTATGTTATATCAGCAGTTATGAGCACATGTACACCATGTTTAAGAATAGCTTTTGTGTAGTTTTTATTTTGGCATTTTTGTGTATTCATAAACGGATTGCCATAGTGAGAAATGTTTGACCAGATGATGGTTAACAGACTGCAGGGTTCGCTGTTTATCCTGTGCTGATTAAGTGTTAATTAACTCCTGTAGAGGGCAGATCAGAGAGCTGACAGTGTTACAGATGTGTTGTTCCCTTCATTATCTGGCACTTTAACATCTCATTCTTATCCAAGCCTTGAAACACAACAAACTATAGCTTTCATATATTTTTTTAATTTTTTGTATAGTGTATATAAACACATTGCAATTGTAGCTAATGCAATAATTCAGGTTTTTATACTCAACTTGTGTCATGAATAAATACTTCTGACCACAAAGATGTGATGTCTTTATTATGCTTTTGGCTATAGTACATTTTAGGAAATAGCCAGAGTAATTTTTCTAACTGAACTGAAGCATATCTCAGTTTAGTCACCTATTTTTGTAAATATTTATATTATAACAATGTGAAAAACTAAAATCAATAGTTCTGTTGTGCATTGTTATATGTATCAAGTTATTTTTGGGAAACTTTATCTTACTATCATTGACTCATTTTACTATAATACACAACTTAAACTATCTTGAAAATAAAACTAAAATAAATTCAAATGAAATATAGCATTTACAAAAAAAAAACTAAATAAATGACTTAAGAAATTACATAAGTAATATACATTACTATATGCATAGTATCAATAATATATTATTAATAAAATAAAAACAAATTGATATTGATATTATGTTTGTTCTGCAGCAAAAAACCAATATCTTTTAAATTAAGGTATTCTGTAAAATACTAAATATTAAAAAAAGTTAAATGACAATTAAAAAGTTAATCAGTATAACTATTCATTTCATCACTGTAAGTAGACAATGTGCATGTGCTCATTAAGGTACTCATGTTTTGAACTCCTCCCTCCATAATTTGCAGGATTTCAATTGGTTGACCTAGTGGGGTTGGCATGGAAACACAGACTGAAGCATGCTAAATTAAGTCCTAAAGAAGCACATAGACCCTCCAGAGGCAGAAACAGACACAAACACATCCAGACCATAGAAAACCCGTGTGCCCCCAGAGCATTTTTCAGTGCTTTAATTTGTGTAACATATTTAGGGCAAAGGGGTTGGCCTTTAAAGATAGCAGGAATGTGGTTAGGCAAACGCACTCCTGGATATACATGGGGGAAGCATAGAAGTTTTCAGGATCTGTGGTTATGCTGCATGGAAGGATGTCACATTATAACTTTCAGGCATGAAGGCCACATTACGGCAGAATCATGTGAACTAATCCTGACAAAAGGCAGCATTCACTGAATGTCTGTTTCCCTACAGGAGTCATACCCACACCAACCGTCTTTTCAGATAAAAGTCATGATATAATTCACCACAATGTTCCATACAGTAAGTTCTTATTGCCAGTCCAAATTCCTGTGCAAAACACATGAATCATCGTACATCTGCAATCGGTTTGTTTTTAAAAACCCTGTAATCCTGAAACACAGGTGTTATCTAGAAGCTGCAGAGCGTGTTGCGGCAGAGCCTGCAGGTAGAGCTGTTCTATCTTGGGGAGATACAGGCTGTACCAGCGCCTGATGTGGAGAACTCCTCGTGTTCTTCTCAGACCGATGGTGGGCCTTCTATTCTCAGCTCGCAGCCTTTGGCTTTATGAAGCAAACAGAGGTCTTTTTGTAAATCTAGGAAATATTTAACCTTTGTTCTTTTTATTGTTTTGCTTTTTATTTTTTTAACATCAAAAGTTTTCAAATATTGCCCCATGACTAGATTCAGGTCCCGCATTTAAAAGGATAGTTTGGGGGGATTAAGTTAAAAGGTTAATATTTTACCTGAAGGAGATAACAACTAGTTTCATTTTGTACAAATCCAGATTAGATGGGTTGAGGCTGAAACTAACAGTGGAAATAGGAGGAAACAAGACCAAGGCACATTTCTATGGTGTAAATGCAATTCTGATCTCTTAAGCCTTACAGTGGTTTCTGCTGACATAATTTTATTATCATTTAAGCGTAATGTTTCTTGTAGATTGTTATTTATAAGGAAGTCAGTGAATATTTTCACAGGAAATGATGGGAGGAGACGTTGCGCCACCTATGATTTTCCTCTATGAATCATGTAGTGAGAATGAAATGGCTAAAGGATTTCCAAGAAACTGTTTGCTGTAATAGTAAAGCAGTTTACAAACAATTAAAAAAAATATTCAGTTAAACTTTTATAATGTTTCAATATTCTTCTACTAGTTTGTTTCGTTAGACAGTTACCTCAACCAGAATGTTTTACATGATCATTTAAAAAAATAACATGTTGAAACTTACTTCCCACCACTCTCCTTCCCAGCATTATTTACAATGTAAATAACCATCAACGTTTATGTAAACCATCTCATGCAAGCACAAGGACGGTTTAGAAATGTACAAAGTAGAATTTGCATAAGCTGTCATATCTTTTTTGGGATCACTGACTACTGCATGTGTATGACATTTATCTCTTCTTCTGACAGTCCGTATTACGCATGTAAACGCACTGTATTTGTGAACATGCTCCTTTAGTGACTGAATGTAAAACTGGAGATAAATAATATTTAGTAAGCAAACAAGTGGTGAATCCCTCTTGTTTTCTGTCTTGCTACAATTGCGTGCTCTTTCTGAGTTTGGCTTCACTCCCAGATCAGGCATCAGTGACAAACTAAATGCACCATAGTACAAAATGACACTAAGAGTTATCTAATGTTTATAGGCTTTTAACAGAACCACCTTTATAAATTCTGATCTATTCCTTTAGTGAGGGCAGCTTTGAGGATGGTCAAACCACTTACTCTTGCCTTTTTGGAAATTTCTGAATAATTACATGCTTCTTCCTAGCTGTAATGAAATTAAAATCTTATCTAAAGCAGAAGAGTTATTCAGCAAATCCATTTTCTTCCAAGAATAGCATTGACACACATTCCCAAGCCCTTTTGCTGATAATAAGGTATGCATGTTAAGTGCTTTTCCTTTGCAGCTGATTGGCTGATCCGAGCTGACATTCACAGGCTTGCTATTCAGGTCAGTGAGCTTGGAGTGCGAATGATGTTGGAGCGATGCTCCTGTGGGGGTGACCCGGGTGAGTAACAGAGAGGCAGTAAAATGGGCTAATTCCTGTTCTGCTCTAAGGCTGCGCAAAGGACAGGATACAATGGATCACTCATATTGTTTTATTGATTAAATAAGAAACAGAACAACACAGATGCTTCTCTACACAGAGATATTGTTCTCATCTGAGAATAACTGAGTTTAAAGTAGACATGTGCCAATGTATGAGCTGGAGATCTCATCTCACCACTCCCTCTGTCTCAAACATCCACATCGCCATTTATAATGGCCTCATAATGTCCGTTTCTCTGGAAAGAGTGATTTCCGCTCAGGATCACAAAAGCAGTTCTCAGTAAGATCTTATAATGTTACATATGAGCAGGCAGGCTGTACAGTCCAATGTCTTGTGCAAAAATAATGGCACATTTTTTGCTACATCTATCTGTAAAGAGATGTGGAATGTGAGTTTTGTTGTTGCAATCATTTTATGCTGATCTGACATACAGTAAAAAAAAAAAAAGTAGAAGGGGCTGGTGGCTGGAAGGAGAGTCAAAAAGAATAAAAGTACAGAAGCTTCCTACAAAAAGTGGGAGTAACAAAAGTTAAAAGCAGTGTATAAAAGACTGAAGAAAATCTGAGTCTGTAGGAAAAGCACCCTTGAGAAGGCACTCGCCTTGTTTGTGTCTGTGGCCCCCAGATGTCCTTTCCTCTAGTTGTTCCTCAACCAGGTGTTCAGGTGTGACCATTGAGCGCGTGTCCGACCAGCTCAGCACCAAAGATCCAGATTGTTACTCCAGCTCCCCATAGAGATGTTTGTTTGTGCTTGAATGCTGTCTGACCCATTTCTTTGATACTTCTTGGTGTGTTAAAGTAAAGAAAGAGTTACAGTATTGAAAATGATGATTTACATTATTAATCGTTTAGGTCCAGTGTGTTTTTTTTTTTTTTTTACTTTCTTATCTGTGTGCTGCTTCCTGTAGTGGCAGGTTTATTACCAGCCCTGCGAACGGGCACCTTGGACACAGGGATCTTTGTACGAGGGGCCTCTTTCGTCTGAGAGACCTGTGATGCAGTGTGAGACCCGCTGCCATGCTTTAGAGGGATTTTTGAGTCACGCGCTGAACTTGTAGGAACTTTTGCTTGTTGAGGCTGCTGATGCTCCTCCTGGAGCTGTTTTGAGATTAACCCAATTGCCTCTGGTGAGCTGATTTTATCTTTTCCCCCAGCATTATGTGAATTGAAATAGGGTTTCTCTTCTAGGACAGGCGAAGTGAGTTCCTTGCTTGGTTCGTCATGCTGGTTTTCCCGAACAGGCTGCCTGCTGACTTTTCCTCCACCAACCACAGGTATTTTACTTAGACCCATTGCTTTTGACTGTGGTGTCTTCTTCTCTTTGGGGGGAAGCTCGTGGTGTTGTTCTTTTGTTTTTGATGGTACACCTTGGTTCCTCTGTCCCCCTGCTCCATCCAGACTATCTGTCAATGCCTGCACAGAACCCCTAACCTTAGCAGAGGATGGTGTATCTATCTGACACGACACAGGGGGAGGAGGACAAGAAGCAAGTTTGAGCTCAGGAGTTTTAGGCTGGGAAACAGGGAAAGATTGAGGGTGGGGGGTGTCTACAGATGATGCCACAGGGGTTTGAGATCCAGAAAATTTGGAAGTGGCAGGTGCAGGAGGAGTTTTAGATACAAAAACTGGGATTTCATCAGAGGAAGTAGCAACTTTAGACAAAGACTCCTGCATATTCACATGAGTAGGCAGATCTTTAGATACAGAAACTGAGATCTCAGCAGGAACTTTAACTAAAGAGTCCTGAGGTTTAGCTAGACCAAGTGGATCCTTAGATACAGAAACTGGGACTTTAGGAGGGGCAGAGCAAACTGTAGGTTGAGAAGTTTCAACGTGAGTTGGAGCAGAAAGTTCTTTTGACACAGGAAGTGATGTAACAGCAGGAGAAACTTTCATCTGATCCACAGCAGATGGAGTCAGTGATGATAATGAAGCAACATGAGTGGGGGCAGCTGCTGTTGCAGGCTGAGCCGGGAGCTTATCTAAAGAAACTGATGTTATGGAGGCTTTGGTCGTGGGAGAAATTTTGCCTAATGAAGCTGAAGACGGAGCTGGGACAGACACAGAGCTGGGTTGAGTTTTAATTGTAGCAGTGAAGGTTGAATAAGGGCCAGGATCAGAAACTGTTTTATTAAGGTCCAGATGGTTAGGGGTCAGGGTGGACTTGGATGTCCAGCCAGAAGTTGTGGTTAATGTAGAGGCGGATGTGATCTTTGAGGAAAGGATTGGTGCAGAAGATGAGGATGTAGTTGAAATCGTACAGGTTGCCGATGATTCAAGGGGGACAATGGAGGTTCCTACCACTGAACTTTGAGAGGATTTGAAAAAAGTGGACTTGTCCTCGTTAAAACTACTACTGGAGGGAGGTTGGGTGATGGAGATGGGAAGACTGTGAGGTACTGGGACAGGTTTTGGTGATACAGATACACGATCAGGTTTACTTACAGATGCTGAATTTTGAGGAGCCCACATAATCTCTGGAGCCTGTTTATCAGCTGTACTGGTCAAACTTGGACTGAATGAAGAAGCTTTGCCTACAGGGGCTGATGCATATGGAGGAGGTGCAGTTGTGGTAGAGATGGGGCTCATTGAGGACTGAATCGTCTTGGAAGCGGAAGATGTCACAGATGTTGAGGGAACAGTTGAGGATTTTGTTGAAGTGGGAGCAAGAGATTGTTTACCTTGCGTGCTGGCAGGAGTGCAGTCAGAACTCAATTCGACCGAGTGAGAACTCAAAGATGAAGAAGAGATGGCTACGGAGGAGGCTTTTACAGTAGCCGCACTGCTGACTGTTGAGGAGGTTGTAGGAGAGGAGGAGAGGGTAGATTTGAAGAAAGGAGATGTAGATGATGGAGGGATGTCAGCACTGATGACACTGCTAACTTTACCCCACTCTGCTTCCACATCAGCCATGATGTCTCCACCCCCTGAGATTGAGTCAAAGGTCAGGAGAGAGGAGATATCTGCCAGCAGTGAGCTCAGGCTGTTATCACCTGGTACCAGTGGGGGCTCGGGGGTAAGCAATGGGGACACGTGCTCATATGTCGTACTCACATTCTCAGCAGATGTCACCTGGGTAGCTGAGGTCTTTGACGGGGTCATGGCTGAACTGTTTGGAGTTGCTGAGCTCTGGACAGCTCCTGTGCTCTCAGTTTCAGGGCTGTCCAGAGCACGAGGCTGACATTTAGGTGTGAGTGTCATGTCCTCTTTTATGATTTCCACGCTGTTAGAGCGAGATGACTGGAGAAGTGGGCTTGGAGGGGCTTCCTCTTTGTCCTCCTTATCCTTCGATCGGAGCTTGACATTGCTGAAGAGGCCCTTCAGACCACGACGCTGCCGAGCCACAGGCTGCGACACTGTGTGCACTCTTCGGTCCCCCACTCCCCTTTTCCCACCCCTCAGCAGCGAGAGGAAACCAAGGGACTTGGCCGAGCTGGCTGAAGAGATGGAGGTGCGAGCAGGGGCAGTAGCCAGAACGCCATCTTCACCGAGTGCCTCCTCCTCTGGTTGCTCCCCATCTTCTTGTTTCACGTCTTTTCCATTTTCCTTATCTTGTTCCTGCTCTGAATCTTGAGCGGGAGTCTCATATAATCCCTCTGAGGTTTTACTCCTGATAACAGGTGACTTGTTGTTTCCGTCTCCTTTGTTTCTGATGGAAAAAATGCTACCTGGTTTACGTTTTCCAAACAGTTTGAATCCTTTTCTGATTTTTCCAGATGGCTGCGATTCATTAGGCGGGGGATCCGTGTTTTCTGTCTGTACATCCATCTTCTCTATAAATATTCCCCCACCTATTTCTGTATCCTTTTGTCGCTTGGTGCAGTTATTATTCCAGAGCTTGTAGACTGAGCATTTATATCCAGCGCTTTATCTCCGTTTGTAGTCGTGCACTATCTGCTGCTCTCACTGCGTTTCTTTATCAGCCTCCTGTATCCCTCCCTCCCTCTGTGGTTCCCATACAACCCTTTCTCCTCTAGTTCTCCCTCCAAAGCACCTCCCCTTTGCTTTGCTCTTTTTTTTGTCTGGCTGCTCTCCCTGGCTGCCATGGCAACTGAGGAGCTCAGCAGCTTTCGTCACCAATGCGGAGCCAGGGGCTGTCATCAGCTCGTCTGAACACAGCCTTCTCTTTTTCTCTGTCTGATGACTGTGTTTACATAAACAGCAAAGACAAATGCTCCATTAATAGATTCAGAATCGGACTTCTCAACAACCTGGCTATATTAAAAAAGAACAAAAAAACTTTCAGGCAAATTATTGCAAATTACCTAAGTGTCAATATAGTAGAAGTCTTACACATATTCGCTTTTTTCACCTGCATCATACATAATCATACTCTGAAAAAAAGAAAAATTAAATCAAATGTACATTTGTTAAATGCAAAAATATTTAATCTACAGAAAGCTGTGTTTACAATTATTTAAAATGGGGAAATAGTTTGCATTTGACCTACAGTAAGTTTCTTGTAAGTCCATTGACTACATGCTGCCTAAAAATGGCATAACTCTGAACTAAATCAAGATTTGTATATAACTTTAAAATTATTAAAACAAGGGGGCAAACAAAATAAAATAAAAGATTGCTTTTCCTTTTAAAATGAATATTTACTGGAGGAAAAGAAATAAAGTAGATTTTAACAAAAGGTTTTGAGGTCAAACTCATGCGCCCTCTTGTGGTTGTATTTGGTACAACAGGTGGCACAGATTTGCAGTAAAGGGTCCCAAAATAAAGCTGCTGGCTCATCCGCATGTTCTGCCGCGCCTTTATGAGTCTGTGTAAGTGGGTCAGCAATCCTTGAACAAATCTGTCTGCCATTTCTTTGCAATATACTGTCTATGCTTGAGAACAGAACGTAAATATGTATATTTGTCAATGTTAATTTATTTCAAAAAGTGAAACTCAAATTTCATATATAAATATATCACTCTGATTTGATTCTATAAGAGTTTTACATTTTTGGAACTAAATGAACCTTTTAATGGAACTATTGTTTTATGATGCACCTGCAAATTGTAGGAAAGATGGGAGCTGTGATGCGCTGCCTTCAAATGATGTAATGCAGTGAGGGAAACAGATGTGAGAAACTTTAAACTTTAATGGACAAATAAAATAAAAAACAAAAGTTTTTCAGTACGTTTCCCACTTTAACACAAAATTTGTCGCCATTTTAGATCACACCTCATAGTCACAATTTCTTACTGACGCAGATACTCAGGCACATAACTGAATATAAATATGTTTTAGGTAACTAATCTTTATTCACATGTAAACCCAAACATTGTCCGTTTATGAACCCCAAAAAAGACTCTGCTTCTTGAGGATTTGTTCAGTATCTCTTAATAATTATCTGAGAGAAATTTACATAAGAAGGAATAAGGCAAAAGAATCCAGTAGATCAATGTGACTGGAAAAAAAAACTTTTCCTCTGAACCTTAATGGGTGTTTTTGATACGAGTGAGAGGGTTTTTTGCCCTGGGCAGCATGTCCTGGGGGAGGCAACATTTGCCAGGATGTCATAAACTGAGCTGCCCATGAAACAAGTTTTCTTTTGTGTAAGAACTTTGTGAAGATATATATATAGATAATGAGGCTGAGGTTGGTCAGTAACTAAATGTCACAGTGTGTTTTTTTTTTTTATAATATAACCCAAATGTAATCATGTTTAGTCAAAAATCTGAAATACACTCAAATCCAACTGAGGCGTCTAAAAAATTATATTTGTAAAGTTTGAGACTAAACACAAGACACAATTTTTAGTTGGTCTGATAAATTACTGACTGAAGAGTTACTGTATTTTTTTTTTTCAGAGAAGTGGCCATTGGGGTAGTGGGTTTGTGTTTGATTGTAGGGAGGCTCAAATAAACTCAGAAGTAAACATTCCCTATTTAGCACAGTCGTCAGGACTCTGTCTTGGGTCCATATATTGTAATTATGAAGAACGAAAATTCCATCACCTACATACAAAAATAACAAACTAGAAACAATTCACTTTGAAAAGTGCCCTTTAAATTGTTTTTAAAATTACTCAAAATCGTACCTTGATAAATAATAAGCACTCGTTCCTTAAACATTATATTCCTTAAATATCTAATTTTCTAACTTATATGCTTCTGATATACATGTCAGAGACAGGTGTTGACGTTCCGTTTTCCTCTTTTAAACGTCATGCTCCTCCAGAGCAGCCTTCAGGGCCACCTTGTTGTTTTGCTCATTGTCTTGCTCCTCAGAGGGAAGTGGGTCATACGTTCTGCGGTACAAAGAACGGGTGACCAGGCTGATGATGAACATCTCCATAATCATTATCTGCTGACTCAACACTGCAGACACCACACAGAAAAGTCACACAAAGAGAAAAAGACGTGATACAAGTTGTAATATTTCAGCTGAAGTCGCTGAAAAACATTTAGATTTGGTCTCTTACTGGATCCACGAGCCTGAGAGGAGAGGGGAGGGGCGCAGGCGATGGATCCATTTAAGGCCAGGATGTTGATGATGGATGTCTGGAGCTGACTCAGGATAAGTATGAGCTGAAAAGAGCATAAATAATTCATCAGATATCCATGCCCATGGAATCACAATGTTTACAGTGTTGTAGCTCTTGAAATTGATACGGTGTTAGGCAAAACTATTTGTACCCCTGTCTTCACCTTGTGGCTAAATTACAGTGTAGCAATCAATGAGGAGGAATGTGCACTGGTAAGATGGGACCAAAAATTTATATTGTGGTCTACATATGCTACTAACATTGCGTCCCCAAGTTGTAACATGTAGGTGGCAGTGTAATGCTGTGGAGGTGGTTTCCTTACAGCTACATGGGAGCTAGTCTGAATTGACAGGAAAATGGGTGGAGCTAAAGATAGAGTAGTGCTTTAAGTACTAAATATTTAGCAAATCCCAAAAAGCTTGTAGCTGTAGTAGTAGGAAAATACATTTATAAAGCATACACTCAATATTAACTTCACTTTTTTGAATTATCTTACAGAAACATGTCGGCATTGGAAACATTTCATTCTCTAGCAAAAACAAGAAAACTAAACATTTTAAAAACATTAAACCCCACATTCTTTTCTACTTTATTACAAAATATGCATTCCATAAATCTGAAGAAGTGACTCACTTGGTACATAGCATACTTGGGAATAATTTTCAGACTGCGCATAAGGATGTTGGTGTTCATGAAGATGATACCGACAGGCCAAAGGGAGATGACGGTGAGAACACCAATGAATGGGTTGATCCAAATGGTTGCTCCAGTGATCTCTAGCTAAAAAAAATGAAAGAAGATCCTTAAGTGTTCACTTGTTTGTTATTTCTCTTTCTTTTTTTTGTGAAGAGAATCAATTCAAACTCTTACATCAGCTAAGTTAAAGGTGCCATTTGTCCAGAGAATAACAGAAAGGATAGAGAGAACTGTTTTTAGTATTGCATACTGTATAGCTCCCAGCTTCAGCAGGAATAACATCCGCCTAAACAAATGCAATGCAAAGAAAAACCAAGATTATTGTTTACAGTAACAACATATTGCCCAATACAGAAAGAACAGTTACTCCGAAAGAAACAAATAACTAGAAAAAAATACTTAAATTAACAAAGGTTGGACATAAAATAAGTAACAATAAGAAGGAGTAAAGGGGAAAAAAGTAAGAGTACCGTGACATTGGTACTCGAGGTAAGCAGGCACAGCAGCAACAGCAGGGTCCTGTGTTGATCCTGAACAGTTTTCCAGAAAATCGTTGTAGAAAATCACTGGTGCCTCCAAGCTCCTCAACCAGCAGAACCAGAACCTTGTACACCACAACTGCAAAATAGCTACAAAAAAAGTCCACTTAGCAACTAATGCATAACTAAAGTCAGAATTGACTTACTTTCTGCTTCCAACCAGCAGAAAGGTCAAAGTGAAAACATGTATAAATGAAACTTCCCTCATTAAGCTTTTTCAAAGAAAATAAACATTTAACTAACTAATTCATCAAATATGTCTTTTTTCTGAACAGAGATAAAATGTACAAAATCGTGACTATTTTTGTCTGTTTTAGTGCATGTTAATTCACCTGCACCTTTTGAGGAGTACTTCATCTTTGTTGTTAAATAATTTGTTTAGTGCTTAATGTAAGCAGATCAAGGATTGAAATACAGCCCTATGGATACAGCCAAAGTTAAAAGTTGCATTTAGAAAAATGATTGCATCTCTTCTGGTCATGCAAAAATTAACATCATAATTTTTGCATGATAAGTCTCTTGAAAAATAATCATCTTCAACAACATAGTAGTATCTGTCAACAAATCCTCTGCCATATTTAAATTTAAAGACTTGTGCAAGAAAAAGTGGTTGAACTCTTGAGAGACCAAATCTGCTAAACACAAACATTGTTCAGTTTATGAAAAAAAAAACATTGTGCTCTGTTAATCCACTGGCTTTGATTCAAACTGAATCGTCTGTTTTTTATAGAAGAAGCAAGAGAAATTTTCTGTTCTCCATGCAGATTGAGCTTTGACCTTAGAGTGTAATGATTCATCAAGCAGTTAAAATTACACTATGAACTCCAGGTGAGGTTTTGTGACTTTTATATTTATTGCTCTGTGGCCATTCACCCCAGGCAGTCTTCTGGCAACAAACACAGGGGCCAACCTTGGTATGCTACAGGAATGCAGATTGTATATGTTGCTGAAACTGCTCTCCTTCAACTGTTGTGTAAAGGATTACAGTAAAGCTTATGTAGAAGGGATACTGATAAACCTAGACCTTAAATCTTTTCTAAATTATGGATAGTCCTTTTCAGTGTCATGTCATAGAAATTTAATGAAAATAAGAAGAGTTACGCTCTAACTTCTGTCCAGTGGACCTGGGATCCATGTGGGAACACAACAGAATGAAAAGAGAGCTCCAAGCTGGATTGTGCACAAGCTGATTGGCTGATTTTGAATTCTTTGTGCTAATTTAGTGATTATAACTCTGGCTAAAAAGTGAGATTCTTATGGGTCCTATCTGTTGAGAAATGTAAATATAAAGTTTTTTTTTTTTAATCCATTTGAGGCCCATCTGAGACTACCTGCCTTTCTTGATATGAGTTGTATTAAACCAACCCAAGAGAGCCCTATACAAAAGTCCAAGTTTGAACAAAGGCCCACATGGCCTCATATGGGGCCTTCATGACCATGTTGGGTCGAAGGAATGGAAAGAAAACACACCAGTTTGATGTCATGTCTGTGATCATAACGGCGCGGGGAACCCACATCCCACAGCAGGCCATGGTGGCGATGACCTGAGACACAAAAAATATAGAAACACACACAAATACGTCACACACAATCCACATTAATGTGTTATTTTTGTGTTCTGTTTTTCATGCTTCAAGTCAAAAAGTATCAGTTATTGTATGTGTGTCCTTAATGCTTACTGGTGCAGCACCACTTATCCAGATAATGGTTGTCTTCTTGGGATAGGACGCCTTTTTGTAAATGTACACACACTGCTCCAGGTACAGCAGCAGGGTAACCAAGGACATGAAGGAGAGCATGGAATAGAGGCAAAGCCCAAACACATCTAGTTCTGGTGTGGAAAAATAGAGAAACAAGAGAAGCGGAAGGAGATTGGATTATTTATCAGTAGACAGTAAATGGGTAAGATAAGTCAGTACTTTCAGAGTCAGAGACTAATAAAGGCCAACGTTCAGTTAAGAGTTCATGTCATTAGCTCAAACTGATTGATAAGAAAACATAATCAGCAAGCAGGATGTTGTAATGTGGATCACTTACGCATTAGCATGTCCAGAGCCAGTGGAGGCTCCTGTAGACACACAGGATCAACGGTGATTTCCACAGCTTCATCCATGGTGCCCAGATGCTCTTCCTAAAAACTTCTATTAATTGACTGCAGTTTGGAATAGAACCAGTCGAAAAAATAAAAAATAAAAAACTAAGAAGCAATCCGCTGCTCCTTTCACATTGCAAGTAGATTCTGGTTACAGAAACAACCTTGCCTTTTACACTTCAAGTATGTCCGTTGAAATGAAGGAGGATGACCTATAGCTCACAGGTTAGCGTAAAAACACCAGTTACCGTTGCTTATTCATTCACAGTCTTGAGTCATAGTAATTAGGGAAACATCAAGGACAGGGGGTTAGTGAATAGGGAGAGACAGAGCATTAAAAAGGAGGACTGGACTTTGAGAGGGTGTGTTGATTCCTCAGCTGAAAATATAAAAAGAGTATAAAGACATAAAAGCAAGTTTCTCCAGCAATTTACAACTCACGTTTATTACACCACAATAATTTGGAGTGAAATTTTGTCCACAGTTTTCAATACAGATTAAGTTTAAATTAACCAGCATTCTTAACTGTTCCAGTAAATATGAGCGAGGGGATTGCAAAAGTGTTTAGAGAAAAAACAAACAAAAAAACATTTTAGCCTTTTACACTTTTCCTATTACACTTGTAAGCACAGCAATAATGGGAGCTAATTATTGTAAAATCTTGGATAATGTGTAAACTGTTACTCTACTTCCTATTTACAGGTGTTGTAAAAAGAAGAATATTGAATGACACTGGGGCCATTCACCTTATCTGGTTGTTAAGTTTGTCCTGTTAATAACTCTCCATGTACCTTTTTTCTGGAGAAAAGGTCAGCTTAACACACATCTTGCCTGTGAGAATTGTGAATGCTTATATATTTCAAATAAGCTATCGATTAAAATTTTACTTAAAGCTAAGGTCCAAATTAAAGAGCAATCATGTTTTGTGTAGACCTGTGAGAAAGTGGGATGTCCCACTTTGGACAAATCACAATCAAGGGAAAACTTGCTGATACCAAGCAAGTTTTAGTAATAGTCCAATTGTAACTATTCAATCCAATTGTAACATTGGACTATTACAATAGTACAATGTTGATGCGATAAAGAAATAAATAATTATCTCAAAGTCCTGGAAAAAGACAATGACCTAACATAAAAAAAACAACAACTTTCTCTTAGATTTTTTTTAGTGGTGTGTAAAGCAATGACTAAGACAGTTTCAGCATGTCTAGAAAACCATTATCAGCCTGGTTTAGCTGGTGATTAAATTAAAGTTTGTATGTTAGAGGAGGGCAGTGATCCTGCAACAATATTTACCAAAGGCAGCTTCCAATGGCAATTACATCCAAGGAAGTTGGGTAGTTGTGTGATGGGTTTCAGAAAATAAAGATGCAAAATTGTGTAAAAACTGTAGTACTATACAGTTTTAGGTACTAGATATACCTAACCCAGGCTTAGTCCTTGATACCAATTGTATGTTAATTGTATATAAAGGTTAAAACAACTTTGAGACCAGTGAACATAAACTAAAGTACATCAAATTTAATATTTTTTAAAACAAATCTTGTCATAAATTGCAGATAATTCACCTTTTGTATCACTGGTAGAATTTATATACTTGCTTAAAAATTGTGTCCAGTCAGCCATTATAGCACTTTTCAACCTCAACACAAAGCATTAAGAAAAAAAAAAACATAGTTTGTAATACAAAAATTATGTATATAAAATAATAAAATACCTGAAAAAATGGCAACCCCCCCAAAAAATTTGGTACAAGAAAAATACCAATAAAAATTAAATGGGTATATATAAGTCCATAAATAAATTGGCACAATGATAAAAATGTATTCCTTTTGATGAAAGCTAAATCTCCGCCATTTTCAGGTCTCCACCCATAATTGAACATCAACCATCAGATGAAGTAAATGTGGTTGCAAGTTTGAAGTAGTAAACTTTCTAAAAATATATATATATATTTTTTTAATTTAAGTCACAAATCGTTCAAAAATCAATACCTCAACTGAAAATGAAAATTAAGCAAAATGTTACCTACGTTGTCAAGGTGGTGAATTTCAATATGGATTAAAAAATCATCATCTACCATAGTTCTCATGCAAAAGTCAAAATGAAAAACAATTGAATACACCAAAAGGGATTATCCATTAGGCAATTCTTGTTAATCTTGGATCTCATATGTCATGAAAAGCACACAGAAAAAAAAAAGTTTTTACACAAATTCCCAACCCTACTCAGTCACCTGAGGAAGGGCAGTCACTTCATCTGACTGGGATGTCAATAACCTCAGATGTGTCGCTGTGATAAAGATCTGAAGACGTCAGTCTCACAATGAAGAATGACACCTTAAATGTGCTTTAATAAGATTTATTGTTACAAGACCAAATATTGTCGCATCAACAGTTTGTGCAATAAAAAAGCAGTTATTTACAAATTTAAATACATTAGCAGCTGAAGCAAACAAATTGTGCTTTAAAAATTCAGTCAGTGAAATTAAGACATAAATATCAGCAAATTCACATCAGATGGCAATCTACAAATCAATTATCAGTCAAAGGAGCTGTGCATCATTACTACTAAAAGGAATGTATTCATGAAAAAAGGACCGGCAGGACAGAGTGGAATATAATTGTTTACATGCTCGAGGTATAAAAATCTTTCCTTATCTGTCCATACTGGTTTTGATTCAAGGAGACATTGAACCAAACGCCCCTGACCTTTCTGAGTTCATCACCAAATTTAATTGTGCCTTAGTATTTTCCCTTACTTTTTGCTTTCAAATAAATAAACGTTGCACAATAAAAACATGAAAACAAACAGTGGAGTGAAACATTGAAGTCACATCAATCACTTTGCAGTACTACAAGGTCATGCTACTGAAATCATTCAAATGTTCCCAGCTTTGGCTCTTGCATTTTCAACCAACATCATGAGTATTTCTTCATCATTTAGAAAGAAGAAAATATATGAAATGTGTAAACAAAACAGGGTTTTAAATTTTTCCAAACATATTGTAAACTAAAGTTTACTACAGGCCCTGATAACGGAACCGTGTTTGTAGTGAAGCATTTATAACACGTGACAGACACTGATAAAGTGAGAGTCTCTTATCATTCAAAACCTGTAAATCAAATCATACTTTAGTGGCTCTACAAAAAGAACCTGATTGAAGCCTTAGCATTGAAACGTTTAGTTAATACTGAGAGAAGACGAATCTCTTGATGAAATGTATGCTGGTTACTATGTGCAGATATTGAAAACTAGCTCTCAGAGATTTGTTTTAGATGAAACCATTAATAAAAATAAAGTCTTTTAGCCAATACAAGGACAAAATCCCAAATCTCTGACAAGCTTCAGACTGTTGCAGTCTACAAAGTTGCTGTAGAGAGTTTGTTGTCATGACAACAGTATTGTTTTTGGTGCCACAGATGGTCCTGGAGGTATTGATGTTCCTCGTTTAAAGCAATGCCCCTGATATAATTACAGAGGAGTGTGTGACCTGCAGGGCAGTGTGGCAGAATATAAGTGAAGGAAGCAAGAGAACAAAACACCTGGAAATGATAAAAAGTATCAACCTGTACCTTTTAAGGCTCACTGTCCATTGTCACGGCAACCATCTGACTGCCATCTGAAACAAAGGTGTTAAAAAACAGTTATGTTCAGCTTTTTTTGACCCGGTTTTGTTCTGTCTGTGGATCCATTGTTTTTACAATCATAAATTCTATCATGATGATTATGGCAAAGTCGTGTTCTTGTGAACACTAATCATTTCACCATTAAGAATTTACATTTAGCATTTAATCTAAATTACAAAACAAAAACAGTGGCTTTATTTAATGGCTTTTAATTGTCCAAAAACTAAGTGGATGTTGGTTACAAACTCCAAAAAAAAGTAATAATAGCAGTCCATTAATCCTGTTTGTCAACAACATGGCAGTAGAGGTTATTTAATTTATTTAAATTGAGTTGTGTGGTCATACTACAGTAATGTGGACAGCTAAGTTGATCAAAACAAACTAGAAAAACCTGAAACTAAAATAAAAAGAGAAAGAGAGAAGGATGAAGTCGCACTTTTTACTCATCAGAAAAAAATAAAATCCAAACAGCAGTTTTCCTCCCTGTTCTCAGATGTGGCCATTTATAAATCAGACATATTTTGTCCAGCAGTTATGCTAAAAAACTAGGCCATACATTTGTTACTTTAAAATTAGAGTACTTTTCCTGTTAAAACCCCACTAAAATTCAAACTTCTCTTCAAGTATAAACATCAAGCTCCATCCTACGTTAGAGCTCTGACTGTTCAACATGTAACAAATGTAACAGAATTACAAATTATTTGTTTTGCAAATATGAAAGCAGGTACAAAAAAGTGGCAAAGTGGAAGATTGACCTATAGCTGAATAAAAATAAAAAAAATAAATTTTTTGTAATCAAAAAAACCAAAAAGGAGATGCGTACCTGTGTTCTCTTTGCTTTTGCCCTCTGTGTGAGGCTCATCATCAGCAACCACAGAAAGGTTGGTCTCTCCAGCAACAGGACTGTGATTAAATTCACAACAGAGATTAGAGCAATTGTCAAAAGGAAAAAGATCAAAATTTGAATATCTGGAAAAAAATACAAACATTTTTCCGTTCTGTTGGAGGATACTGTTTGCTTGTTCAGGATCTATGTGCACCAGTCTGGTGACAAATGACTGGCCGTCTCCCTGACTGAGGAACATTAAAAAATAGAAAGAAAAAAAAATATATATATATTTTTAGTCAGGCAAAAAGTTTATTGTGACAAATATGCTTACAGTGGACAGGAAATAAGATTGCCCTTATTTTAATTCTCTAAAAAAAACAAAAAAAAAAACAAACAATAAACCAAATCTTTTTTTTTTTTTTTTACTTTTGTGACTTTAAGACTATGGAAGTCGTGCTAAAAAGTTAAACAGTTTCAGTAAAGGCAACATTACTTTTTTCTAGCAGATTTTGACTGAAAGTCATTTTTATTCAACAATAACTGTGTTACCAACACAGACATTTCCTAAGTTTCCACAGATTTTTCTGACCGTTTATCTTAAGTATTATCTTCATTTACCTTCACAAAATCTCTGAGCGACTCGAAAACATTACTTTTACTTACAATAAGAAGAAATATTTTGATCAATTTAAAAAGTTACTGTAAACCTTAAGCAGCCATGGAAGAACTTATTTTAAGCCCAAATGCGTTAGAACCAATAATTTTTCTTCATTGTGTAATACTGGTAGACTGACCTGGAGAAAACTGGAAAAATCCAGTATTTTGCCTCTTCTCCAAACACGTCAGCTATATTTCGTTTAAAGCCAAGGGAGAAGCCATTTTTGTCTGGACCATTTGCAAAGACAGGAGCTCTGAAAGCCTCTGGAAAAAATAAATATTTTTTTATTTAGTCAGCGATGGATATTTAAGGTAGGATCAAGAAGATAAATGAAAGCAAAGCACTGGTTTATATTTACCTATGGTTGTTCTGTTCTTCCCCACAAGCCACATATGATAGCTATAAAGTGACACTATGCTAATGAAGAAGAGGGCCGCCACAAAAAACAGGAACAAGATGTGGAATTTGGCGTGTGTGTCAGGAAGCTGTTTCTGAAACAGGAGGACAAAAACAAAATAATGTGAGAAACTTCACTTGTGCAACCTTTTTGTCTTGTAATGTTTTTGAATTCCTAATATTTTCCTAATATTCTTTTAATAGAAACATTACTACAAACTCCAAACACAAAAGAACAGCCCATTAGTTTGATGAACAATTTGTTGTGCAGAAGTGAATTGCTAAACAGGTATTTCAGAGGAAGCTTCTGTACTCACTGTCCAGAATTTGATGAAATACTGCACAACAGTTGCACAAATAACAGCACAGTAGAGCGTTGCATAGGCCAAGAACAGAATGAAGAACTTGTAATTTGAGAACCCAACACAGTTATTCACCCTGAAAAAACAAAATCAGTGACAAGTTGGAGAAAACCAGTAGTTTAGAAAGTTTTTATTTTTATATATGTGTTTATTTTTTCACAATTAATAATGGTTGAAAATTAAAATGTAAAAAAATTAAATGTATCTGTTGAATTAAAACCTCACCAGGGGCAGTGATGGTCCATTTTCAGCACACACCTTGACAAATGGAAATAAAGAAAAACAGAACGATATGAGTGTTGGAAAAAAAAAATCCTACTTAAATATTTCTTATACTCATTAACTACAATAAGGATACATAAAAAAAATAATCAAAGAGGAGAAAAATACAGTATCAAGGAAGGTTTCCGGTATACAATCAGCTGTTGAAACATATTTATTGCCACAACCTAACAAAATAAAAATCTTTTTCCAATAGATTCATTTACATTGAGGCTCATTTTTACATTATCTGATGTCAGATACTCTGAATCGAATCATTGAAAGTGTTTACCTTATAAAGAACTATAACAGAAACATTTGACATTAAGTTTTGCATAACAGTGTGTGAGAATGACAATCTTTTGTTGTTTACAGATACAAAAAAGAAACAATAAATAGTCAATTAACAATGTTTGTTGATTCATAAATTTGAATTTGTAAATTATTATTTTTTTATTTACAAAAATGAGTTTTTTACAGATGAGTTCATTACAATTAAGTCGAAAGAGTAATTTTCCTAATTATGTTGCAGAATCTCAAACTCCAACATAAATATTGATATACACAGTCCTATTAAAAGTCGAGGCCACAGCATTAGATTTAAATAACCTGGGTTCCTGCAGGTCTGGAAAGATATTGAGATTTGAAATGTAAAAATCGGTAGGAACCCTGAATGACAACATATTCACATCAGTTCTTCTCAAAATTAAAAATGAGTTAAATTGAAACACACTTCTTCGGATTAATTAAAAACAAACCTCAACTCTTGTACATTTAAAGGAAGGACTCACTTTTCACATGATGAGCAGTGATGGCAGCGATCGGGTTTGATAACTTGACAGAAGTTACAGTACCTGATGGCTATTCGGAGACAAGCAGGATAACATCAACATGATGAAATAGTGGATGTTAGTAAGCTGATACAAGAATTTCAATTATATAATATCATTTAAGTCTAACAATTGCTAAGTGCTTTTTTCTTAGTTTCTTTACTTTTAGGGCGCTGTAAAACTCAGCAGGAGGAATGACATGTGACTAAACTACTCAGGCGCAAGTCCACAGAGAAAACAAGGTGCACTGGAGTCCAATTAACCCTCCGACATTTCCGTAAACAAAGGAAAGTCGTGTGATATTCATAAAAAGAGCAACATCTTACAGTCTTCACTCATACCCTAAATAGGAAGACAAAATGTGGCAATGGGTGCTTGCCATTTCATCTGTTTTATTTTGCAATGTGGTGTATACTGTGTGCACAATTCTTAGGCAAGTGATTATTTTGACTATCACTATTTTTAGGCATATTTTCTGACTCCAGGCCAGATAAACTTGACTACTTAATGGATTTAAGCATAGTGGTTGATGTGCATCTGTGTAATAAGGGAGGGTGGCCTAAGGAGGTCTTTACCCTACAAATACTTGTGGATAAGTAGTAGGCAGCTTTTTTTCTCTTTAGGCCAAAAAAAAATTTAATTGACTTTAAAAAAAAAATACATAGAAAATAACCAAAAGTCTCTCAGAGGGATGCAGCATTCTTGAGATTGTTCTCAGATCCCGTCCCAATATCTTCGCAATCAAACGTTTCTTTACAGATCGAGAAGCTGCCCGACTCCACGAATGGAAGGCTGATCGCTGTTATTGAAAAGAAGCGGGCTGTATCGGTTACTGGATTTCTTGTATTTTAAGAGTCAGAAATATTTATTGTAAAGCTTTGAGTTGTTCATTTACAATCACTAAACCAGATAAAAATAAAGTAAGATAAGAAAATGTGTCTTTCATTTAGTTGCATAGTAATTTTGCAAAATAATAGTAGCCCAATACTAGTGCACATTCTCTTCTAAAGAATGCCAAAACCTCACTTTTACTTTCTGAAACATTCATATTTGAGGTTTACTGACATTTTGAATTAGCCAAAATATTCAAAAATAATCCTAAAAAATAAGTCTGACCTAACAATTATGAACATAGTTTATGTCGGGGGAACTGCTTTCTTCCTCTATTAACAGCATTGATACACACCGAAACACAATCAGTTGTGAAGAAAGGAGAGCCTCACCTCCTCCAGCGGTGCATGTGTACACGGGTAAATTCCTGGCCACTTTCTTCAGGATCTCTTGCTGCACTTCAGCTCGCTGCTCCTTCTCGTACAGTTCCTTCTCCGCTCGGGGCAACGCAAACTAACATCCAAACAAAGCAGGAGTCAGAGAGTGAGCGACATGTTGCGATTTGCAAAATTATTAAAACCACGTGAACCTTTTCAAATCTAGTTAAGTAGGATTCTCAAAAGTGAGATCTGTGTTTGTATTCAGACACCCCAGGTCAATACTGTTGGATAACCTCTTTTTGATGCAATTAACAGAGAATCAAGCTTTAAGTGTGCATAGAGTACATGAGGAGTTTATTTCTGTATTTTCCATAGACTGACCAGTTTCCCCATCGCTTTCCAAACATCTCAGCTGGTTTTATACTGACATTAGATTACACGCAGGTGGTGGACTGTCGTTTGCTGTTTTGGTGACTTCTGAAGGCAATTGGCCTCAAAATAGTTTATTTATATGTACCAGAGAGAAGCTGCTGATTACAAATACACACCACACTTTCAGGTTTTCATTTGCAAATATATAGAGAATGAAGTCTTATGTGCCAGTTTGTGGTTGCAGGATATAAACAGATTAAATTGAACTAATCTGAAAACATTTTGCTTAAGCTTTTATTGTTTTATCAGAAACAAGGAACGTTTGCTTACTGCTGTTGAAGGGCTGGCTGGTTTGGACCAGATCGTTTTCCAGTAGGACCATATGAACATGGCAAGGAAAATGTGAAAGATGACCAAATAGCTGACTGTTGAGGGAAATAAAATGATTTATTTTTGGTTATTTTTGACATAATGCCACCAATAAAACACATGGCATTAATAAACAAATAAACTGACTGAACATGTGTGTGTGTGTGTGTGGGTGCACTTACTTCGTTCCGCATTATTTGTTTTGGGGATTGTATCTATACAAGACAGGACAAAATATAATGTCAGAGAGTGTGAATGGATGCTATTGGAAATGCATGAATTCATCTCACACACAGACACAGCCTCCTCTCTCGCGCCATGCTGCTGCAGCCTGGCACGGGCAGCAGTGGCCCACCCATCACAGGCCGCTTTGTCTAAAGACCACCGCTGTTAGATCCACGCTGATAAATGCATAACTTTAGATTGCTTTGTTGTTGTTTTTTTCTTTTTGTACAGTATAGGAGTTCCTAAAAAAATAAATAACTAAAAATGTGCTGAAATAAGGCTGGGAAAATTAATAACAGGAAATAGAAAAATAAATTTCAGTATTAGGCCCACTGTAAAACTTGTTTTATTTATGGTATAGTAGATAATTTTCTAAATCTTAGAACGGACATTAAGATGATTTTAACAGTCACAAATGAAAAAAAAAAAAACAAACATCTTATGGGAAAAACATCATGAATTGTATATTAAAATCACTTAAAGAATCATTTAGAAAAAAAAAATCTGTAAATGTTAAAAAGCACAAAAGCAAATAACATGTAATTTTTATTATTTGCCATGGTATAAACACAAATATCGCCTGGCTTTGTGTTTTAGAATTTTAGACAGGGAAAAGAAGCTATAAAACACAAAAACAATAAAATAAAAATAAAATCTAAAATTTAACTCAACTAATACCTATCCAACTATATGTATAGACTTAATGAAAATAAACTTAAATAATTAAATGAGACAAAAAAAATCTTATATAAAAAACTTAGTCCTTTGTAAAATGTTATACAGTGAAAAAAAGACAGCTAAATAAAAACGTAGAGACAATTTCAAAATAAGAAAAAATAAGGGAAAACAATGACTAAAAGTGATCGACTTAATTATACGTAATGTTGCACGGTCATTTGAAACTATTCTTGAAGTTCCTCATCAATAGGTCAAAATGTCCCCGTTATACCGAAGTTAGTTACATTTCCGCTATAGTTACATGCATATTTTTGAGCTGTTCATTAGTTTTCATCGAGTAAAATCGGCGTTTTATTATCTCCGTGACCTTTTGTTGATGTTTCTTCTAACCCTGTCTGACAGAAGTATACGCAGTCTGATTTTAAATCTCAATTCAACCCGTTTATCAAAGTTGAAAACCCTGAAACAGTCAAACACTTGCATATATCCGACCCGAAGGCGGCTAAGCACTCAACAACATGTAGCTTACTTACACACACAGAGTTCCACGACATAGGCATAATAGGACCAGGCGACAACCAGGTTAATAAACAGAACAGGTACCCAATTCAGAGCCCGTTTACAGCACCTCAGCGCATGAGAAGGTGCCATTTTTAATCCGTGTACCTGCAGGTGACGTCATAGTTGAGATTTTATATGCTCTGGTCAGAGACGCAACAAGAGCAAGAGGACTCACTTCAGAACAAATCAATGGCTTACTCAAAGAGAGTATAAGCTCAAGATGGTTCACTCCTTAACAGATCCAGCGAAATGACAGATGGAAAGCGTTTTTTTGTTCATATGCTTTTCAATCTCAAAATAAATGAAAGAACAATGCAAGAAATCATATTACATGGATTTTCTGTATTCTTTGTTTTTTTGTAAGCCTCTTAGAGTTTCACTACCTCTTTTTTTCCCATAAACAGTAAATGTTGAGCCATTTAAAGTGAAATAATTTAATTACTAAGATGTTCTGCATATTGTTTTTTAAATTAAATATCACTTGTTCCTATTTAATACCAAGCAACCAAAGACATTCAGTTTTGAAGCTTCACATGTATAGGGACTAAGGACCTTATTGCAGTCCTGAGTTCGACTTCCGGCCTGGTTACCTTTGCATGTCTTTCCCCCTTTTTCTCTGCCTATTAACTTGCAAATAAAGACTAACAGAGCCAGGAAAAAGCATGTGCACACACACTTTCTACAAATAATTTACAAGACTCGGAGCTCAACCAGGACATACATTTTTTTGGATGTAATGATCATGTGGATACACCATTCACTCAATTTATAAATAAAAAAGTGTCCTCGTGTCTAAAAAATGAACAGCTTTGGTTTGTTATTGTAGTAAATTATGAGCCATGTAGAAAAGTGTAACTTTTTATGTATGTTTTCTATGTAGCAAAATGTAATTAAGAAATTGTATGCATAAATGAAACAGCATGCTGCATCAACATTAAAATATACTCGAAATAAATGGTAATAAAAGTTTGTTTTGCTAAAACTTTCAGTGTCACTGTTATTATTTTTCAGTTTCATTGGTGAATAGTACATAATGCAGAGCCTAATCATGGAAATCAGTGTTTCCCAACCCTTGTCCTCAGGGGCCATCCTCCAGCTAGTTTTAGATGTCTCCCCTCTCCAACACAACTGATTCAGGTGACTGCATTGCCTGTTATAGTGTGCCATTGCTGCAGGAACTTGTTGATAACTCATTCATTTAAGTCATGTGTGCAGCTTCAAGGAAATACCTAAGACAAATAATAGTGGGTCCTCAGGACAAGGGCATGGGGACTTGTCCTCAGTTAATGCTGATTTAATTTCGGAATCTGAGAAAAGTTTTTATATCAGTTAATATTCATGTCTGTTGGTAATACAACCTTTAACATATGTACTTTCTTTGGACTGTAATGCCAGCTTTAATATTTCACCACACCTAAACACATAAAACTTAGTCATTGTTGTAGTATCTGGATCTTCTGAAAGAGGTTTATTCCACTTTTTAACCTATTTTTTGTTATGTAAGATAAAAAATGTGGCTAAGGTATAAGGTAAAAGCTGCATTCTATCTTATGGCCAGCAGGTGGTACTATTTTGCAGTAAAACGTTCAAAGGATCAGTTTTATGTCTTTTCCAGGCAAATAGTGCCAGTTCATAGCACAATGTCAGTTTCAGTTGTTAAAATGTGAAATGCGAGTAACGAGAAATTTTTGCTTTGTAATGTAGCGTCTTTGTCGCCTTAAAAACTCCTGCTCCTTCTGAAACTCCTCGTTCAGAAAGCCATCACAACACCGCCCTCTATTAACCCTTCAGCAACGTTTTTGCCAGCTTTTCACAGATAAGTAGCTCCTTTAATGAGTTCAGGATGTTCTACCAGGTTTTTGCTAATTGTTGTTGTCAAGTCTAAAGGAGGCTGCACAGTGGCGCAGTTGGTAGAGCTGTTGCCTTGCAGCAAGAAGGTTCTGGGTTCGATTCCCGGCCCGGGGTCTT
>CAEGAE010099142.1:0-13414 GCA_903067095.1 Girardinus metallicus
TGTAAAACCAATTTCCAAATTTATTATCTTTTTTTTTTTTTTGTTTTTTGAAAATTTTTTTTGGGAAAACCCTTTCATCTTTTTTCTCACCATTTTAATCCCCCCCCCCCCCCCCCCATTGGATCAGATCCTTATCTGGGTCTGGAGATGGTGAGCTAGAGAAAGGACAATGGACTTTATGATTTTGGAATTAATTTATTCTGAGTCAATTATCGTGTCTCTCACCGTGCTGCTGTAATTGTCTGTTTTTATTCAAATCACTTAATATATATACACCAAAACTAAAAGCACTGCCTCCTGTTTTCATTCACACCTCAGGCTCCTTAAAAGGACAGTCTTCTGATGCTGCTTTTGTAGCCGCAGTTAGCTGCCAATCCCATAAGTGTTACAATTTATGTCATTCAACGTCTGTCTTTTTCCACTTAGTTTGTAGTTCCTCTGCATCTAGTTTAGTTCCCTTTTTGTTCATTATTCATCTTCTCTTTGTATAGTTTAACACAGTGAAATTTAAAAAAATAAAATGCATAAAATACTGAATATGGCGTTTCATAGTAAAAACATAAATCAGTTCCTTTGGAGGTATTTCAATATAGAACATGTCTAGTGTACAACTAGATATTTCAGTACGTGCCTGCAGAACATCATACTATCCCTTTAATAAAGTGTATGATTGGTCATATAGGTTCTGCTCTAGTAAAAAATATCTTGGACGCAGCTCTTTTCAAATAAAGTCTCCTTGCCAGGTTTAAGGAAATCTTTCTGACACACATGGAGATTCAGTGAAAAAAAATTTTCGCAAAATTATCACACATTTATTTTACAAGTTTGCTATTTAAAGAGTTCCGGGTGATCTCCACTTCACCTCATGGTCCACCTGTGCGGTAGAGTAAAGCCTCTTTTCGTACTGAGCATCATGTGAACTCCCAGAGTTAGTTGCCTCATATTTCCCCTACTGCCAGCGAATGCAAAGCTGAAGGGTTGTATGATTATGGGGTCATATATTGTTCAAAGAAAGCAGCACAGAGAAGTTGTGATGCTATGGACTTCCAGCAACAACAACTCCTATTTTGTGCAATTAGTTTGAAACAAGCTAAACCAAAGACCGTCTCCAAGGCTCTCTCTTTGACTTCTATTTATTGGCGTTTCTCTCTGGCGCACACGTACAGTTTCAAAGGTTGAAATCTCCCAGTTAGCCGTAACATCAGCTGCCTCCCCTGCTGCTCATCACTGGCCTGGCTGTAATTACAGACGCCTCCAGAAAAGACAAAAGGAGGAAGCGCGAAGGAAGCGTGGCCTTTTTTCGCCCTGTGTGTGTGTGTGTTTCTGTGTGTGTGTGGTTACACCTGTGCTGTGAGCGTGGGTGTGCAACACGCATGAGATAGAGATCAAGCAGGGACAAAGCAGGAGCACAGGCGCATGGTCATCTTTTGAGCTGCAGCAGTAAAACCGCCCACTTTCCCTTTTTTTCTTGCGTCGCTCTGATTTGCCAACGTCCTCTCTGCATGCACTCTTTCTGGAACTTTTTTATTCCCTTTCAGCCCATGTCTTCCATCTTTTTCCTTTGTTCTTTATAATTGCAGCTGCATTTGGAGCAGATGAATCAAACATCACAAAAATATTCAGGATTTTGTCATTGATCAAAGACAAAAAGAGAGGTAGGCTTGACACGCGGACACACAGGCCTCGACTCTGAAACATAAAAGTTAAGGGAAGTTGATTTCATGTCAAGAAAGGCTCTCCTCTCACCACCCTCTCTGTCTCTGCAAGAAAAAGAAAAAAAAAAAATCAGCATCAGAAAAACTGTTTTTATTTTAACGGCTAATTAGCTTCTTTTGCAGGCAGCTCTCTCTGTGGAGATTTTAATTATGATTTGGCATCGGTTGGCGATTGTAAAATGAAATGGACGTTGTTGATCAAGGCTCTGTTGGAAGGTGGCTCAGATGGAGGAAGATAGAAGCCAAGCGCGAAAATGGAGGAGAGAGATTGTGAAGCAAGTGGAAAACGTTTTCATTCACACCATGCTCGACTGCTCGCTGACGAGTCACGCACAACGAGAGCCGCGTTGGGGAGCAGAACCACTGAGAGAAGTTCTCAATTTATACTCGGGCTGTAAGAAACGGGAACATTTCTACATATGTGTCTTTTTTTCTATTTATTTCTACTAGCAAGAACAAATTTTCCGTTTTCACTTCTAGTTCTGATAGATTACCTCATCATGGAAATGCTGGGTTATTTTCGTAGCTCATCTGCTGGGCAAAAGCTGTTGGGTCGCTTGATGGATTAGTTTGACCAAATACTGGTTCAAAAGTCATGACTCTGGAGTTGAGACAGCAATTCACTGGTTTATAACGACCTACTAATCCTGGTCACACATTGGGTAGATTCGATACCCAAAATTGTATCATATCGGCTGGTAAAATTAAGATTAGTGACCTGCAGATATCACTGATCGTTCCCTCTGATAAACACGGCAAGTAAAAACGGATATTCTAACAGTTTTAAAGAGAATAGTGTTAGTTTTGTTTTTATTAGAATTACATTTTTTAAAACTTCTCCTTCTTATGAAAGACCTTTTAAGAGATAACAGCTATCTTATAATAAAGAAGGCAACAGTTACTATTTTGAGAAAATGTTTGATTTTTTTAATGTTATTTAAAAGGTGGATTAGGTTACTTTGTCAGAAACTGTTGAGAGATTTCTATATCTCTACAACAAAAAGTGTTAGATGTACAACCTTTGTTGAAAAAGGGCAAAAAGAGAAGAAAAAGGCATAGTCTATCAAATCATTTTAATTTTATGTAATTTGATCTAAATATGTTACATTTGTAACATAGCATATTCCCATTTGAAAAAAAATCAAAGATAATTAATCTGATTTTAGAACAGAAGGTAGTTGATACTTTGACCCATAGACATAAACTCCTTTTATGTACGGTGATCCCTGCTTTTCCAGGACATCGTGCACAAGATGGCGCGTGCATCTCAGTAGCAATTTAGCTGGACAAGGTTAGCTAACATGCTACTGGTGTAACTGTGATAGTGACAGCGACCTGCTAAGTATTTATTCTGGCGTGTTCTGGTGAGCGATAAGTACAAGTTCACATGTAGTCAGTTGAAAAGTTGTTAAAAGGTTAACGCGGCGAGGCCGAAGCGGATTCTTCAAACATAAGTAGCAATGGAGGAGGAGAGAGAAAAAGCTATTAATAAAGTTTGGCATGTTACGATTCCAGGAAACAAAATAAACTTTTACAAATTTATTAGGCGACAAGTTACCTGTGTATACGAAATGGTTTTTTTCAAAGTGTGTAAAGTTCTGGTTTTAATTAGATCAGGTGAGTTATTGATTTAAGATCAATGCATGGATGTATACCAAAAATAAAATGGTCATAAATGAAAAATACTGTTTTAATTCTTACACTCTATAGCTTTATAGCATCTTTAAGAGTTTTTGATTATATGATTCTGATATATGACTCTGAGTCATTATATTTCAACACATATTTGCAGAATAAGATTTATTCTTAAGGGAGGTTGTTGTGACCAGTGCATGAAACATATCCAACCTTAAGATGCACCTTTGATGACATACTGAATCTGAAAATCCAATCTGGGCGATGAACCCTGAGACCCCAGTGATGCCACATTTTAAAACCAGGAAGGAGGAAAAAAAAAAGGAGAAAATCTTGGGACATTGCAAGAAAGGATGTTCACACAAGCAGACGCATGCACATGAGCATGCACACATGCAGTAATCGGAGCAGCGATGTATCATCTGTGTAACCGCATCCTCTTCCTCAGTGTGGAGAGAAGAGAACGTGACACCACCATTGTCCTGGATGAAAAACTCCCCAGTCATCACTAATATGGGCAGGAATATCAGCATTTAATATTCACAAGGGGACCGCAAAGGTCAAAGTCCGGGCCAAGGAGGGAGGAGAAGCTGGAAAAAAAATCTTGTGCTTGCATAGAAATGCTACGGCTCGAGCACACAGCAGGAGTCCATCCTCCTTTCTAAGTTCGAGATTACCACTCTGAATCTACACAGCTCTGTTTTGCTGGAGTCTCTGATTTATAATTGCTTTGTTCATAAATCGGATTGGTCATTAAAAATATTTAATTACCTACGCACTGCAGCAAGTCGGTTCCAGAGCTGTTCTGGTCGGAAATTCCATATTTCTGCATGGCCAATCAGTTTGTGCATCTGAAGCTTTAGCACTTTGACGACAAACAAGGTCACACCCTGATGACCCCAAACACTGTAGGTTGATCATACATGATTCATTCATTTGCACTTGATACTAGGGATGTTTTAAAACCTGCACTTTAAATTCAACTATACTAATTAAGATGATATTAAAGATGATTATGACGTTATGCAGGTCGTCTCACAGAGCCAGCCCCCATGCCAGTACAGTCCCAGGACCTTCATCTAGAAAGAGCCTTCTTTTGAATTTCCTCCAAATGTTTGTAAACACTGCATTGAAAATAATTTACAGTTTAAAGAATTAAAGATAAACTGTAGATTTACTTGTATTCTGTGAGGCTGTAGCTGCTGAGTGTTGGACTTAAGTGGAGATGTTTGTGTACAAGCAGTGTTTGTTTTGTGGACAATTAAATCACCTTATATCCTGATGACGTCTCCTAAGAAGCCGGTGCAAACTGACAATCAAACACTATGTGTCTGTTTTTACTAGCAACAGAAACGTTAATTCCTGTAATGTGGATAATGTTGTGCAGGAAGAAAATTCAGATATTCTTTTTTTAATGTAAGCTCCTAAGATTTTTTTTTCCCCATTACATTCATGGCCTGAAAAAAATAAAAAATAAAAGTCATCTTGCTCTAAATGAGACATGGCCAGCCGCAAATGTTTGATGAGGTAAGAGACAAGGCCAGCACTGCCGATGGAGATGATTTGTCGAGTTTCAACGAGGGAAGTTGACCTTCAGCATTAAATGCTATTGAAAAGAAGCAGGCACACACACGGAGCGGGCATGCGCTCCAGCACCGAGCTGCACATAGTGTTCTGTTCAAGCAGAGCTTTAGAAATGTTTCTCATTTTGTCATGTTGCAAGTGAAGACTTCAAAATATTTTGTTGGAATTTATAAAATAAACACAAAGAGGTGCATGATTGTTGAGTGGAAAGAAAGTCATACATGATTTTTAAAATGCTTTGTGAATAAAACTCTTAAAGTGTGGCATACATTTGTATTCATCCCTCCTTGAGTCTCTCTGTACCAGCTGAAGAAAGGCATATGATGCTGCCACCACCTCGTTTCACTGTGGAAATGTTGTATTTACGGTGATGCACTGCAGTTTTCCACAGCAAAGCATTTTCCTGAGACCAAAACTGGCCTGACCTTCTGACCAAGCTGTGGCTTTCCTTCAACTATTTCTTTTCCTTACAGTTTCTTCATAAAGCATATTGGTGCAGAGTAAAGCCAACAGTTCTAATTGTCATGACAGATTATCCTGCTCGAGCAGTAGATCTGAAGATTTTATTGCCAATTGACTGAATGTAATTTGTACATGTCTGTGTAGATATTGATCTTAAATTTGAGTTGGCGAAACCTGTAGGTGGGAATATCAGAGCAAATAGGAATGAATGCTGTAAACCATAGTGTATTACTTTGCGTTGAATTATGTAGAATCCCATAGAAATAGATTTGCAATTTGTGGTTGCAACATGACAAACTAGAAAAAAGGTCAAGGGGTATGAATACTTTTGCAACGTGCTGTTAATGACCTTGTATTTATACATTTACTGTAAAAGCAGAAGCTCAAACCACACCTCGCCCCTGAAAAGTATGATGTAAAAACGACACAAGAGGCAAAGAAAACAAAGAGTGAACAGGGGCACACGTCTGCGCTCTGTGAGATGACAGGTGTAATCAGTCAAGCTGAACGGGAGCATCTTCAATCACAGACCCTGATTATTGTCAGACAGCCTAAAACCGGAGTACAAGGAGGGGATAAGGAGCTCACGGAGCCGCAGACTGAAACGGGTCCAATGCTGCCACCAAAGCGCGCCTGGCAGAAGTGCATCGTGCAACCCCCGATGTAACGCACCGGATCCACTGGGGGGCGCATGTTCACTAAGCTCTCCATTTCTCTCTCTCTCTCCTTGTTCCCTCTTCATCCGTATGTAGCAGGGGGATGCCGGAGTCCAACCGCAGCTCCTGTCTCATTCATGCTGAGCGCTGCTCTCCCGTGCGCACGGATCTGCAGAGCTGAGCTTTTTGAACCGCCGCTGCTGCTGCTGCGCTCTGAGGAGCCGAGCGGGAATGGAAACGTCTTCTGCTGCAACTCTGACGTCCTAAAGAAAAGAAGAAATAATGCCAAGCAGGGATAATACAAAACACGGCTTAACAAGTAAGTACAGGCAAACTTTTTCCATCCTCCACTTTTTTTTGTTTTTTATTTTTTAAATAATTTTCTCCATTCCTTACCACCTCCGACCATACCTCTGCTTTCTCCTTATGTTATTTTTTTTTCCCGAGCGACGCGTCCTTGTTTTCACCTGGACCAACATGCACTTCTCCGACGGAAAAATTTTCGTCTTCTTTTTTTTTTTTTTTTTTTTTTTGTTTTAACATTTTGCACTTTGGCGCTTTGACGAGCAGCTCCGGGTTGTCGCTGCGCACACGGGGCGAAAGCAGCCAGTAACGCACGCTGGAAGGTTGCGGATCTTCCACATTACTGAACATCTCCAGTTTTGTTTTAACTGGAATTTCGCAAGTTGTTTGCAGGAGGCGGAGGGGTCTCTTTAATTTTGCTATGAGGGCACTGCGGAATTTGGATGCAAAGTGGATGTGTTAATATAGAATGCATGGCCGTGAGTTTTAGGGCTTGTTTAGTGTCAGTTTGGTGCATCGAAGTAGTTGTGTGGTTTGCAGAATAAATGGAAATTCACTCAAGGCGTCCAGCCAACTTGGAAACCCTAAAATTAATTCTCTATTTTGTTTGTAGAGGCGCTGCTAAAATGAGGGGCAGGCAGGGTGACCACCACTATGAATTTGTGTCACTAACTGGGAGGAACTGGGAATTTCATAATTATATATCTCCTACACACACACACATATATATCTATCTATCTATATATATAGACATATATATATTATATATAGTAATTTTTTCTCAAGATGCATCAGACTGTAAGCTGTAAGATGTTTTTATGTTTGCTCTGGGAAATGATGTTAAACTACCTGCTGAGCTTCCTTTAGAAATCACAAAATTTGGCTTGAATATGATTTCCAGACTTTGAACATAAACATTGGTTTAAACGTGTATTAATAGATTTACTTTATATTTATTTTTTTGGTGTGATTCTTGTAGGTCACGACATCATATTAAAATTGGCTTAAAGCCTGATTTATTTAATTTACTCTGTTAATTTAGTTTTTACTGTTTGTAGTATTTTAAATTCCTCACCTCTTCTGGTACCCACCACCCCATACACAATCTTCACCATTGTAAAAAAGCTTTACATGTTGAATTATCTGTGCCCCCCCCCCGCACCCGTTTAATCGACCACCCCTTTGTAAACTTTTTGGCGGCACCCCGTTTATGTGTTCAGGAGTCTGAGACACTCTGGAATTGCGTGTGTGTGTGTGTGCGCGCGTGCGTCTGTGCGCGCGTGCATGCATGTGAACCAAGTTTTTATATCTTCGTGGGGACCTGTGTGTGTGCGTGTGCATGTGTGTGTATTTGCTGCCCCTCATCCACCCACATCCAAACATTTTGCCATGATTTGGGAGTCGCATCAACATGCGCTGACAGTTTTGTGTCACCTTATGAATTTTTGACTTGTGAGATGTGCGTAGGTGCAGGCTGATTTGGAAAGACTATATGGGCAACGAGCCACTGGTCTGGCTGCCAAGCACACAGAAAAAAAAGAGGAGGAGGAGGAATGAAAAAAAATATCTTTAGGTGGTGTGTTTGTAGGGAGAGAGAAAAATGGAAAGCCTTCTCTTTCGTATTCTGAACATACCTACCCATCCTCCACCTACCCCCCTCGTCTCTTTCTGCTTCCGTTCCTCTCGGGGTTTGAGCTCAGGAGGATGAGTGAGAGTGAGCTGATGTGGCGGAGATGCAATGCAAGGACATGTGAGAAATCTTTTTTTTTTTTTAAAGTACATGTGTCATAATGACACAGTTGCCCTGGTACCTCTTGATAAGGCCGAATCCTTGAGCATCACCTCCACTTTGGAGCCGAGGCGTGACACCCGAAGCGACTGCGTTTGTTGTTGCGCCGACGACGCCGTGACCACAGGGAACATTTGAGTTGCTGTTGCACCTGTGAGCGCAGAGAGGGGGGGATTTTCTTTTTAAACAGAGGTTTTCAACCCCTAATGAGTCAGTGTCGGACTCGGGCAACAGCGGTGAGCTGTACACCCTCTGAGCTGCCTTTAACCCAATTACCCAGTTTATTCTTGGAGTCTTGTATTATTCATTTGTTCTTAGAACATAGAAACTCCTCTTCTTACTATGCTCTGATCAATCTTTTAATGTGTTATGTAGATATATGGGTGATGTATCTAATTTCTGCCAAAGGGACTTCAAGTTTGCCGCTTCCCACACACATATGAAGTGTGCAAATTATTAAAAGTGAAGATAGTGGAACTAAACATTTCATCTAAAGCCCAGCTGTTTTTTTTTATGTTTAAATGTTGTTTTATTGAAGATTTCTTTAGCTAAATATATGTGTTGGATTGGACAAATCACCTTGCCCACATTTGGGAAGCTTTTTTTAGGCTAAAGCAAGTGTGTGCATGCATGTGTACGGGGGTCAGGTGGTGCAGCGGGGGTCTCCGCCCAACTGCCTCAGACCCTAGCTGAGATGAGAGCCACAGAGAATCGACACAAACCCCGCTGCTCCTCGCCCAGAGAGGTTGCAACAAACAAAGACGCGGGGAGGCGGAGGAGGCAGCACAGATATACAATAGAGCACGTCAAAAAAAGTGCTTCAAGTTTATTTAGTCTGATAAACGCCCACAGGAGGCGTGCACCGACATAACTGCTACTACAGGACGGAATGAAACCAACATTAAACCGAGAGCTTTTTATGCATGGCACTTTCAGAAATTTACGTTTAAGTACTGTTTAGGGGCCCGGTGGGAAGCGAAGTGCCGACCCAGCAATGTGAGAGCCAAGTTCTCTCCTGTTGAGCTGCTGTTGTCTATGGGCTGCGAGGTACATTGGTGTTTCACAACAAAATATGAATATAGTCTGATTTAACTGCTGTTGGAATCTGATTCCGTTTTGCAGAAGAGCAGTTCTCAGATTAAATTGGACTTTTTTTTATAAAATAGATTTAGTAAAGTTGCTTAATGTTAGGTTAAGCCTAACATTAAGCTTTGATTATAAACTCAAGTTACATTTGGTTTGATATGCATTTATTAGCGAGCTCTGTGATAGGCTATTATATTCAGATACTGGTGATTTGAAGTGTGGGAAGAAAAAGGAAAGTAGCTATAAAGTTAAAAAAATATATATTTAAAATAAAAACAAAAATGTTAAGCTTATGGTAATATCCATTTCTTTGAGTTAATTTTTTATGCCTTTGTGCACATGCAGAATCTACGTTATGCACATCTTTTAGTTTTGGGAATAGTCCAACACTGACTTTTACAACTACACCTTATTCTGTTTAGGTGACATCCCATTCATAATCAAAGGGATCAGTATCAAGCTGGGCCCCTCTCTGCAGCGAAAGCAGCTGTTCTTGGTAGGCTGTCTATCAGGGTCACCAGTGCACTGCAGAAACGCAAAATCTCACCAAGTACTTTTCGTCTAGTTTCTTGTGCAAATATCTCGGTACATGTGAAATAAGACTAAGCTAACTCTGATACAACTTTTCATATTGTTTTAAGTCAATAATTCCTTAATGATGAAAATGTACTAGTTCCTCTGGCACAATGTGGGAAAAATGCTTTGTTATAAGTGGAAAAGAATCTACCAGAGGAACTAGTACATTTTTTATCAACATTACGGAATTATTGACTTAAAATAAGTTTCTAGTTTCAGGTAAGTATTTCAGTTAATCAAAGAGCTAGATACATGTATCTAGGTAGGTAGGTCTACCTTAATGCATACCCTGACATAAAGCCAGGTTATGATATTATGTCAGTGGTTTAGTCCACCGTTCTTTTTCCACTGTAGCTTCTTGAGAATGATCCCAAATAGCAAAGTTTAGCAATAGCTGGAAGTCTTCCATATTTAGTCTTGGTGTCACTTTTTAAAGTTGCCCAACAGAACGTAGCTATTAGCACTTAGTTCCATTCATAAACACTCTGAATGTGTTCAGGTGCAAAACAGCAATGTTATTTCACGGGAAGGTGTGTTTTTTGAAATCTGTTCTCACAGATTTCATAGCACATTTTATGTCCTCTATGCAATTAAACAGACTAATACATAACTTGAGATTTTTTTAAGGCTAGACTTGTGGATATGAGAGAAAATACCTGTTTTAATCTAATCTTCTTTGACAGACATAGAGAGATGATATCCTGTTGCAATAACCTTAACACTTCTAGTATGCAGTGTTCTTTAGAACTTAAAGCCACTTTTTCTGAGTGACGCTGTAAGCAGTTTGTGTGTGAGTCAGATGGAGGATGGAGGAGAAGAGGATAGCAACAAGCTACAGAGGTAGAGCTGCTTTAAAGCTGCTGGCACCTTTTTGATCCAGCTCCCTGTCTGAAAGGCCACAGCAGATCAAACGGGGCAGGTCGACTCAAATAGTTCACCTTGTAACGGGAAAAGACGGTTTCGATGGCACACAGATGTGACGGGCGGCCGCGGACGGAGGCGACGTGCCACCTTGATCTCTAACCGTCGCTTCGTTAGCTAATGAAGGAGCTTTTCTGATTGTAGTTAGCACCTGCTTTAGGAGCTTTTATGGCGAGGCAGAGGCCAAGTGGGCGGGTGGCTCCTCTTCCGAGTCCAAGCGGAGGAGAGATATTTCTGTCGTTTTGTCAGCAATTAAAAGAATTTCTTCAACCCAATTTTCCTCTGCTTCTGTCGAGCACGCAGCTTGTGTTTGGTGTCCCAATTGGCCAATTTCTGCCGTATGTTCTGTGCTGTCTGAGCAGCTGAGACAGAAAAATAATCAGTTTCTATACTGCATATATCCGACTGTGAGTGTGTGTGTGTATGAGTGTATGCCTGACCTATATCTCAATAAGTAAGTAGAAAAAAGAATCCCTGTTTTTGCAGCATAAGTTTTGCAGCTTGTCTTGTTTGTTGCATATAAACACATACACACATGTCTTCTTTATACACTTGTTCCCTTCTTGTACATCCAAAGTCAGCATTGCATCATTCTTTATTTTTTTGCACATAGGTTTTAGATGCCAATCTCTCTTCTACTTTCTACACTTCCAGTTGGATGTTTCGTTGGAAGTTAACAGAAAAACCCCTCTTTTTACGGCACTTTTATTATGAGTTCACAAAGGGTCGCCTAAGTTAGATTTTCTGTATCAAAAGCTCTAACTACAGTTTTCTAAGTCCAGTGCTGTGATTCCATTTGTAATTTTCCACATCAGGCTGATCTGAACCTTTCCATTGGATTTCCGGTTGTGCTGCTGGAAGGTGAAACTTGTTTTTTTTATTTTCATTTTTGTAAGGTTTTGTTGGCTCTAGTGGGCCTTATTTGAAAGTGGTCTGACAGGAAAGTGAGTAACGAGAGAGGGAAAAGATAATCAGGCCAGGAGTCAATTCTGCAACGGTCGCATTGAGGACTAAGGCCTCCTTATGTGGGCTGTGCTTAACCCCAGTGTTACCACAGCTTCCATAGAAGGTGAAACTTTTGACAGGTTAGCTTCCATTATTGCCTTGTGTTTCACTCAGCCAATCTTTCTGTCCGCTTTTCAAACCACTTCCTGGTCCATTATTAGCATTAGGTTTTTCATTTGCCTAGAAGAAAATATCCCAAATAAAATACATAGAGGTTTTTGGTTACAACGTGGGAAATACATGTTAAATGTTACAAGGTATGAATACATTTGCAAGGCACTGTGTATATTATTTAATGCTAAGAAGAACATTACACCATACCCATTTGTACCTGCTGCAAGGATTAATTTTAACATGCTTTATTTGCTCTGGGAGGCTGAAGTCAAAGAGAGAGCAAACTGTTTGAATGCTTGGAAGTAGGCTCAAAGTCCCACATTACACCTTGTGAAAAAAGTTCAATTTTCCCCAATTCTTTTAAAGGAAACCGCAAAAGCATTTGATCTGAGAGTGAAGCCCGCCTTTGCCTCTGGAAGAGCTGCAATATGCTTCAAGAAAATAATTTTATTCCACAGCGAAACGAGAGATTTAAAGACAATGGGATTTTTTTTTCCTGTGCCAAAGTGGAGAAGAAATGACCATGAAGAGGGATTGGAGAGGTCCGTGAAGGTGAAAGGATTTGTGAAAAGCGGTAATATATGGATTGTGTGCTGTCTTTGCTTGCTGCCAGAGCACAATGAAGAAGGGAGGTGAAGTGACCAGATGAAGGAGGCTGAAGAAATTGGAACATTGGAAGGGCGAAGAGGTTAAAAGGAAGGGTAGTGATAGATGTGACTCTACAACCTTTTTTTGGCTTTTAGTTTTGGTGAACGCATCATAAAGATGAAGACCAACTGAAAACCCTGTTGGCCTCACTAAGCTTTACTCACATTCTTTTCGATGGCTAATCAGATTTTTACAAGTAATTTCAAAATCAGCTTCATTGCATTTCTAAACCTCAAAAAACAGTAAATAATGGGCCAAATTTGGAAGCATTTAACAAATTCATTTTGGCTTTTCGTATATTTAATGGTACCACATAGATTAGCACGAAGACATGTAAAAAAACACTCTAAATTAGCTATGAAGTCTTTTTTATTCTTTAACTTTTCATCGAGCCATTTAACGCAAAAACTTTTACCTTCACATAAAGTAACACGTATTTAAAATCGATCAACTCAGGAGAGTGTTCAGCTTAGTGATGCGTTCACGCCAAACGCGTTTTGAACATCAGGCACGTCTGGTTTACATTAAAAGTCTATGTGGAGGCGCATCAAGCGCTGCATGATTTGAAGCGTTTGTATCCATCAGCATTGAGCTCAGCTGCATTTTCATTTGAACATTTTAGATGCAACCAATAAAGAAAAACAGGGTGACGCCAGTAGAGCAAAGAAGAAAACATGTCAGGTTAACAAAATGATAAATGGAAGAACAAAAGAGGAAGAAAAGGGAGTCAAGAGGGCAGGGTGTTCTACCTTCCTAGTGAGAGGAAAAAGTTTTACTTTTATTATTATATTGTATACAGGAAGAAACAAAGGTAAGGAAATATATTGTACTTAGGCCTGTCGTGATAAACAATAAATCAATTAATCACACGATAAATTAAAACTATCGACCTCATTTTAATTATCGGCTTTATTGTTTCT
>CAEGAE010099145.1:0-27482 GCA_903067095.1 Girardinus metallicus
ATTCTCTCCCGGTCTCAGGCACAGCTGACAGTTGACCAGCTGACTCATGACCATAGCAACAGAATGCAGGTGCCAGACCAGCTGATTTGGACTACAAAATCACCATAACTGTAGTTCTTAATATAGTAGAGCTCTCAAACAGCACAGATTAGGGCTGAGCTGGTTTAGAAGTTGCTGTTATAGGCATTATATAACTGTATGAACCAAACCACTGTTATACATTGTATTTGTGTGGCCATTTAAGATTAAGCTTTGTGAAAATTTAAAAATAAAAGCCTCCTATGAGGTTAGTGCACCGCCGCAGGCGGTGCAACAATGTCTGCCTTTATTAGATGTTTTTCTCAGGAGAGTGAACTGCCTTATGCAGCAAGGCAGTTCATTAGCATTAGCACAAACATTAGCATTTCACTGCCCCCCACTAGCATTAGCTTTTTCCGTAAAAAAAGCTTTTACCTACTTTTCTAACTTATGAGCCATGTTTTGTATACTGAATGGAGTAAGTCAATGACAAACAACATGCTAGTGAGAGCATTCATGCTAACATTAGCATTTTAGCTTATGCATTCATTTTAACTTACTGAATGGTTCAAGTTCAAGTTAGTCAACATTCTTGTGACTCTCTGCAGGCTATTGATTACAATTTAGCTCAGTTTAGCATTGATGCTACTTTTTAGCATCAGAACGCTGGGTCCAAACCGACGGACACACTTTGGCAGGCCCCGGTTAAATTTCTTCAGGAATTTTCTAGTTATTATTATTATTATTATTATTATTATTATCTAGGGCTGTTGTAAACGAATATTTTAGTAATCGAGTAATCTGTCGGTTATTCTTACCATTAATTCTACGATTGTCTATACTCCAGCTTTTGATTTATATATTCATCTTCAGTGAGTTTGATAGATGAACTTTCACCTTTGCCCAAACCTGTCAAGCTTTGGGTTTGAGAATACGGGAAATGTGGCCTGGAGTGGGGGGGGGCAGATTAGAGGCAAATGAAATGGCAGCAATAAAGAAGAGAAAAGCAGAGAAGCTGGTCAGAACTGCTTGTGTCGACAGTATAAAACATCAGAACTACATAATATTAGCTTGGTGTGAATTAGATTTTTCTTTTCAATGTAAATAATAAAGTTTATGTACCGTTGCATACCGGACCACTCACAGCTCCTGTGTAATTGTATAAAATAAAGCCTCTCTATCGTGGAATCACCCATGGAGGGGTTTCTTTATTTAAATGGATTCATTTTTCTGAGGGACACACAGTGAGTATCGTGATTTTATTCATGGCATGTTTATAAGAGTGATTTTCTGTCGTCCTTCCATGGAAAAGTGCAGCATCCAGACGAACATTAAAACACTTTTTAATGTGAGTTGCTGCTCTGACATGAACACAGCCCTGCCATATGTACAAAAACCCTCAATAAAACATGAAATATTTGAAAATCAGACACCAGACCAGTGAATCACAGCATGAAGTTACCAGTAGCAGGAGCTACTGCGCCAAAAGCTAACAAGAGAAGAAGAGCTGCCATGGATACAGTCGTTGCCAAGCATGTTTTAATGTTGCACAATCCAGTTTCAGCAAGTCGCTCAAAGTCTAAACTAGTATTGTTGTGCATTTAAGGTATTTAGTTTACCTTCGAGAAAACGCCCCCCAAAGGAATCGCAGCGCCCCCTGCCGTCCTCTGAAGGCCCCCCGGGGGGCGGTACCGCCCCCGATGAGAAACGCTAATTTAGTCCATCAGAACCAGAACCTCCAGGTTCTCTGTTGCTGAGCGTCGCTGCAAATCAGCGGAGAAATGACCGCAGCTGCTGGGCTCCAGACAGTAATACGGATAATCTCCCCCCATTGGACCAGAACCGAACCGAATCGCACGTCAACCCGTTGTAGAGACTAACTTGCCACTGGAACATGTCTGCCGTTGCGGAGCTCCGTTAACTGTTGTGCTGGTCGTGGCTGTACTCTAATAATCAGACCAAGTTTAGTTTGTGGCTGCAGCAAAACTGTTGTGAACGGCTCCCGAAATGAAAGCGCTAGTTTCACCGCCTACCGACAGATAGGGCTGGGCGATATGAGGAAAATCTAATATCTCGATATTCCTTTGCTTTTTCACGATACACGATATATATCACAATAATTTTAAATAACCTCCAATTCTTATTTTAAACTATACAGTAGGGCTGGAGGACATGAGGAAAATCTAATATACTGATATATTTGTTGCTATATCACGATATACGATATATAACACGATATTCTTAATGAGTTTGGAAACGATTTTCCAGCGCGGCGCCCCCTCCACCGCGGCGCCCCCTCCACCGCGGCGCCCCCTCCAGCTTTAGCGCCCCCTCCAGCGCGGCGCCCCTGGGGGCCGCGGGGTTCTGTGGGTTTGGTTCTGAGTGAAGTTCTGATTTCACAGCCTTCTGAGGATTTTCTGCTGTTTCTCACTAAACGGACCAACAGTCTGGTTTCTGTTTAATTACATCCATTTTTTGTCAGGAATTTGCTGAAATTTGGTGAAATACAGAAAATCCCCCCCAGATGTTTACAGCAGAGCGCGCGCACATGCACGTCACTATGCGTAGCAAGTCCTCGGGAGCGCGCATCCACACACACGTCTCTGCTGACGCGCGTTCTTCTGATGAAGAGGAGAACCGCAGCTATCAAGGTGTGCGTCGCGTCCCCGCGCGGGTGCACGCACCTGTGAGTGCGCGCACGTCACGTCGGCGCCGGTGCTGATGAAGGCTGGTTCTCCCCTCCTCATCTTCTTCAGTTTCGGTATCGAGCTCCTTCACGCAGCATCTCCGGTCTCCGCCCTCCTCCTCCTCCTCCTCTTCCTCTCCTCCGGTTCCGCTGCAGGTGGATGGAGGCTGGCAGCCCGGAGGCGCGCACCATGCTCGGACTCGGCCGCTGGTAGGGCTCGGTGTTTGTTCCTGCGGGCTGGGAGCTGGATGGGGATGTTCCTGGGTTTGTTCCTCCACATCAGCTGTTGGACTCGCCGGCTGGTTGATGTTCATGTTTCCAGACGTGAAGCCGCAGCGGTGAGTTTGTAGAGTTTCCTTCAGCAGCAGGGCGTGTTTTACGCACAGCTCGGTTCTGGTTCCTGTTGGCTGCTGATGCCGATGCTTTCTTCTCCTCCTCTTCCTCTCGTTCCTTCATCATCCCCGCTTCCCTCTGTCCTCCAGGCGCACCGCTGAGGACCTCCCCGCCCCCCGGAGACCTCCTCCCGGATTGACCCGCGGCTGAACACCGGGTGTCTGGTCCGGATCATGGCATGCTGCCCTCACCGGCCCTCCAGCACTGACCATGGGGCTCCGGTCCAGGACTAGCGGCTCCGAGGGGCAGAAGAAGACCTCCGGCGCTCCTCTTCCTCCTTCCGGGGACTTACTGGACCAAAGCGGCGGCGGAGGAGCGGACAAAGATGGGGCCCTGCTGCTTGTGGGCCGGGAGGACTTCAAGCGGGGCGCTCAGGGCATCACCATCGGGCTGCTGGCCAAAACCCCCCTGAGCTACACCCGGCCGGCCAAGAGGAATAACATCCGCAAGAGGAAGATCCAGAACCTGATCTACGACACGCTGGAGAGGCCGAGAGGATGGGCCCTGCTCTACCACGCGTTCGTGTGAGTAAATGCTGCGACATGTGGACCGGACCGGGTCCGGTTCGGCTGAGATCCGCTGCTGGAGAGCTGGGTGTGCTGATCACTTCGCTCATCTGTTGGTGAGAAACGAAGCTGCGCGTCCCGAAGACCCAACAAACTACGGGACGGGACGAGGGCCACTGAAAAGACATTCCAATGAATTCTGACTTTAAACTTTTGAGGTTAAAGTCAGAATTCTGAGAAAAGTTTTTTCTGTTTTCCAGTGGCTCTAATTCACTTCCGGTCCCTGCCGGATGTTGCGGTGTTTTCCTGTGATTGTTGCGGTTTTCTGACCACGTCGGGGCCACAGCGGGCGCAGTGAAGTCCTCACCAGAAAACTCAGATTCTCAAATGATCTCAGACATTTTCCAGAGAAAACCTGGACATTTTCAGAGCACAGTTGACATTTTCGGATTTTATTCCATTAACTAGCAAAGGATGTAAAGCAACATCAGAGTTTTGGTACCAAGTTTAATCTGATCAACTGGCGGATTAAATGGTCACTAATTAGAAAACATTTCCATCAGGCAGCATCTGGAGGATCTGATTGGCTTTAAATATGAATATGTCAGAAATCAAACTGGGTGTTGGTGCTGCTCATCGCCATGACGACAGATGTTTGTAAAATTAGTCAAAAACTAACAGCCATAATTTTTTTATGGGAGTTCCTTTTCAAAGTCAAACTAAATATTTAATTAACAAGCTAATTATTTAGTTTACAACTAAGTATTTAGTTACAAAGTTAAACATTTTGGTTTGAGGCTAAATGTTTAGCTTCACTCTAAATATTTAATTCGGAGCTAAACGTTTAGTTTGAAGATAAATTTAGTTTGCGGACCAGTTGCTCGCTGTCTCGATATTTAGTTCATGTTTTGAGCTTCAAGTGAAATATTTACATAACAAACTAAATATTTATTTTGAAACAGGAACATTAATAAATGAATCAATAACCTGAAACACAAACCGCCGTTTTTCTTCTCTCTTTATTAGAACAAAATATGATGTTTAGTTTGTTTTGATGACGTTCGAGTTTTCCGATGATTTATGGAGAATCACCAAAACATTCACACACCGTCATGGGATTTTCTGTAATCGCTGGACGATCCACCTGTTTTCCAATCAGCCGTTAAAGTCCTGCGTCTGTACCTCAGAGCTGTTGACCTTTGACCCCTTCAGAGAGCTGGTCTGAGCGCTCTGCTCTCCGGCGCAGCGGTTTTTAAATGTCTGCGGTGAGGAGGGGCGTTTATTTTGCTCCGTTAATCTTGTTGTCGTCGCCTGCGGCTGGTAGAGGAGCGAAGTCATCAGTTTGAACCAAAACTAGCAGGAAGCAACCAGTTTCCTCCGACCAGTTCAGCCCAGTTTCCTCACTGGAATCTGGGCCAGAAAAATGAAAAAGGATTAAATTCAGCTTTATTTATCTGTCAGAAACATTTGTTTAATTTTGATCGTTTCTCTGGGTTTGTGCTTCAGTTCGTCTCCACTGAGCCGTTTGATGCCACATTAGTCTAATTTAGCTGCTGTACTTTTTTCTTCTCCTCCAGTATTTTAAATGCTGTGTTTGATCCAGGGTCGAGGAATCCCCTCGGTTTTCCTGTCATGACTCTTTATTTCTGCTGCCGTGTTGTTTGCTTCACGGCCTCCTGCCGGCAGCAGCCAGTTTTTCCCTCTGCTGATGTCGGGTGGGAGTCCGTATGAAAGTGACCTCATGTGCTGGTTCTGGTGTGAAATCCTCTGGCCTCTGCAGGACGCAACGGAAGCGCCGCTCCTTTTGTTCTCCCTGTGAGACAAACTCACCGGCTTTTATGGAGAAATCGTGAAAATGCATCCAAATATTCACAGTTTTCTGAGCTTATTCATAAAATATGTTTTCTTAATTGCACATGAAGGCGTGAAGAGGCATGACTCAGATGCATGCTACACATTTCCTCCTTCTGTCCTACTGGGAGTACTGGGAGCTGTGGTGGGTGGCGTCCCCAGCTCCAGTCGTCTGGTCTCTTCCCACATCACTGTGTTGATACTGGACCGTTATTCACCACAAATCTTCCTGGGATCTAATGCAGGACTTTTTTAGTAAAAACAGAGAAAAATCCTCCTCAGATTTGGCTGTAAATTGTTGCTGATGCTGAAAATGATCGAGGATTTTCCTCGTGTTTCTGCGTAAACGAACAATGAAGTTGCACTGAACGGAGAAAAACAGTGAAGAAGGCGACAGAAACCTCTGAAGACACTGAACGCAACTTCCTTCTTCATGAAATAAAAACTAAAATGGAGGCGTCAGATTTTAGCGGCTGGGAGATTCCTCTTCAGTCTTTGGCTAAAGAGTCTGTTGTGTATGATACAATGGGTCAAATAAATAATAAGTTATGTTCAGGCAGATAACTGGAAGTTATCTGCCTGAACAGGAGCATAATCAAACCAAAAGTGTCTAACAATCTTAAATCTAGAGGTTCATTGATTTCTGTGTCTGGAACACCAGAGAGTCATTTCTCCTGCTAGCGCTAGGCTAGCATGTTTCCTTTGGTTGTATTTACCCAGAATGCCCTGGGCTATAGTTCACTTCCTGCTTTTGGAGAGGACTCCGGTCCGCTTGGCGTTCACATATGAATTCAAACCGAACCAGAGTTCACTTCAGCCGAACCCAGACAGAGGCCGACTCACCAACCGAACCGGACCTTCTTGACAAACGGACTGGAGTTGGATTAAAGCGGACTGAACATGGCTGGTGGGAAGGAACTCTAAATGATTGGTGATTGCACATATCAGAGTCTGAAGCTACAGGGTTTCTCGATGTTTTAGCAGAAAACGTCTCATTAAAGACGATGAAAGACTCGAGCTCTGGATCCCGGGTCGTTCATCAGAACCGGGTGTAAACCAGGACGGCCGGCGGGGATTGGAGCGCCTCCAGCGGTCTGGGTTCAGAGAGGAACCGGACCGCTGAACGGCCGGGGGGATCAGGAGGGAGCGAATGAACGGCGGCTGATAAGAGCAGGACAATTGAATCTCCTCTGCTGTTTGGTGGAATCTCCGTCTGCCGGAGTGAAACACCGAGGCCCCCTGGGGGTGGAGGACGGCGCCGCTGAAGTAAGGGATGCTGGAGCAGAGGATGAAAACTGGACCGACCCGGTTCTGCTTCCTGCTGCGTTAGATTCCAGAACACCGGGGGGTTGTCGACCTTTAACCCTAACCGTCATGGAGGCGTTTCTGCATGAAGGGTTTTTAGATCGCTGCTGTCCTCCAATCAGGACGCAGCAACCGAACAGAACCTGGAGATGTCAGGATTCTGGTTCTGATCTTGAATTATTCCTATTCCTAACCAAGTGGACCTATTGGGAAAAATCCAGTCTGCATGTGTTGGTTCTTCCGTTTGGGTTTTTACTGCTTCTAGAAACCAAACATAAAAACACAACCAGCTTTTCTGGCAGCAAGTTAATGAATTTAGTTCTTTGGTGTCTAGACCAGCGTTTCCCACCCCTGGTCCTCGAGGCACACCACCCGTTAGTCATTTCCCTGCTTCAACCCACTCAGATGATTGGAGTTCAGCAAAAGCCTGTTAATCAGCCATCAACTGAAATCATGTGTGCTGAAGCAGGGAAATGCCTCAACCAATCAGGGCAGTGAGCCTGGAGGACCGGGGCTGGGAAACGCTGCTCTAGAAAATGAATGAGTTCCTCCGGTTACCTAGCAACCACATCTGAGTCCCACTCGTTACCTAGCAACCACATCTGAGTCCCACTCGTTACCTAGCAACCACATCTGAGCATCTAGCAACCAGATGACCACGTCTACATTCGATCATCTGGTTTTCCTGCTATCTGCGCTGCATAACGGCTGCTGGAAAAGACAAGCGTTTTGTTGTTGACAGTAAATTTGACTGAGTAAATATGTGTCATTGGAAGACATTATTAAAAATATTGAAACATCATCTGTAAAGACTTAAAAAAGAAAAACTAAAGTAAACAAACAGTTCTCAGCCTGGTGGAGGTGAAATCAAGCCTGGTGGCCCGCCAGGCTGATAAAACACTGAGGGAAACCTGGAGGATTAACAGCCTGAGCCAAACCGACATCATTATCCTGTGAAGGTCCAGCCATCAGAACCAGACCAGAACCGACGGGTCCGGACAGAACCTGCGACCCGTCGGCTCTGGACTCCCAGCGGAGAGACGGATGTGATTATTCTAAACGGCCAGAACCACAGGGTCCATTAGGGAGTCTGGACCCGACCCACAGCTGGTAAGCAGAAACAGAGCTGCACAGACAGAGACTGGATCAGAACCAGAACCAGAACCAGGTTAATAACCCAAACCGAAATCTGGGTTTACTGCAGGAAACCACGACTCTGTGGGAGAAATGAAACAGAACCGTTTATGAAGCAGAACATCCGGGTCCGGTCGGAAAACAGAACCTGCTCTAAAGCGTGCATGTGTGCGTGTGTGTGTCTGTACCAGGTTTGTATATACTTATGGGGACCTATTTCTGTCTACATAAATCCATGCTCATAAAGCATGGATAAATCCATGCTTTATGAGCATGGATTTATCCATGCTCATAAATCCAATGAGCATGGATTTATGGGGACCAATCCATGCTCATTGGTCCCCATAAATCCAATGAGCATGGATTTATGGGGACCATGCTCATTGTGGGGACATTTTCTTGGTCCCCATGAGGGAAATTGTTGTTTTTGGGTTAGTGGTTAGGTCTGTGATGGTTAGGATTAGGATTATGGTAAGGGTTAGGCTGTAGAAAATAATGGAAGTCAATGAGAAGTCCCCACAAGTGATGAAAACACGACTGTGTGTGTGTGTGTGTTCTCTTTTTACAGTTAATTTACTGCGATTAATTGATTACTAAATCACAATAAAGCAAGAGGAATTAAACTTTAGAAGAACCAGATCATAATAAGGGACATTTTTGATTTTCATCAACAAAAGTCTTCAGTGAAACCAATCTGATGACTGTAAATATGAAAATATAAATTAAAACAAATGACCCAAAATATGAGTTATGTTTAACCATCCAATAAAATGGGGACAAATATGAAACGATGTCAAGCTGGAGGTTTTTCATCACCAACCTTACAGCTTTCTAAACATCTTTTCAGAGAGAAAAATCTGCTTTTTCTGCGGCTTCAGGATCAAACCTGTCAGGGAAAAACTTCCGATGAGATCAAAATGATTCTGCTGAGTCAGCATTCACTCACTCAGAGTATTAAAGTGTAGCTGAATCTGCCGCTAACGAGCCGCGCGGCTTCCTGCTGCTCCACTTTTATGCTGCTGACGCTGCTCATCACAAAACACTAAAAACTACAAACATGGCAGAATGTAAACTCGGACGTCAGCAGCAGAAGCAGCTGCAACACGAGTTTTATTTGGGATTTTACATGAAGTTTACATTAACATAATTTATTTTCTAATTGTCACATTGTGTCATTTTATGGTCAGTGGAAATTGGTCAAAGGTTTTTTGCTTTAAACATTTTTATCTTTCTTATCAGTAACGTTTTATTTTATTGCGCCTGATTGCTATAAAACTATCTTTAATTTTATCTGACCAGTCTGAACTCTGCCCGGTAACTGCTGATGCGTCTTTTCCTGAGTGAGGAAGCAGCATCCTGGTCTGTTGCGCGGCTCAGATGGAAACCAAGAGGCTGGATGGGATTTATCCAGGAGACTCTGCTGTCAGCCTGGTGTGTCTGGACGTCTGCAGGGGGTCAAAGGTCAGCAGCGATCTGCCACCAAAACTGATGACGCCCCAGATCTCCAGTTTCCCCTTCACTCCCTCCGCTTTCGCTCACACGCTCAGCCCGGCTCTCAGCCTCCATTCCGAGCCGGTTCTGCTCGCTCTCGTCGCTGCGTTACCATGGAAACCAGTATTTGGGTACCAGAGGGAAGAGTTTGACTCTGACCTGAAATGCCCTCCTGCAGATCGAAACTGAATCCAGTCAAAGATTTACAGTAAAAAAAACAAACAAACAGACGTTAGGATGAGAAGCTGAAGCGAACAGAGACAGAAACGCATCGTTGCTCTTTATAAACGGGTCCAAACCGGGTCCATTTAACCTGCTTCAGAACCTGGTCCAGATTGGAATCATTTCTGGACATTTTTAACTGTTTTTAATCTGGTTTCAGATTTCTGTCTTCTCTACAGTTCAGGTCTAACTTTCACTTTTCTGAACTAACAGGCTTCATCACAGCATCATGTTTAACTGACTTTTTCTGTTTTTATCTTTCGAGTGTTGCCTACATTTTTTTCATGTGTGTTTGAGAAATCCTCTAATTTCCATGGCAACCATTCAGCCTTGCAAGACGCCTGGGTGGGCGTAGCCCCGCCTTCAAGGCGAAGCTCCGCCTCTGAGCTGCGGTCAGAACGTTAAAGGGTTAACAGAGGAGCCATGATGACTTCCTGGAGGCGGAGCTTCAGAAAGAGCAGGAGTTTTTAAAGAGACAGAGGCCCAAATTCAAGGTGTTGCTTTACAAAGTAAGATTTCATCTGTAGCATTTCTACAACAACTGACTCTGATTATAAAATGGCAGCACATTATAAGCAGTGAACAGTGTAGCTTAAGGTGTACGTGCTAAAACAAATGCTATAGAATCAAGCAACTGTTTGACGCTAACAATAGCGTCACCTTGTTAACTCTAAAGTTAGCATTAAGCTAACATTTAATGAGTCTATGTTTAATCACTCATTAAACATTCCTGCATTCCCAACATTAATGTTACAATGCTAACGATACATTTAAGATATTAAGCTAACATCTTAATGCCAAGACACTGTTAGCATGCTAATGGTAACATTTAAAGCTTTGTACAGACGATCTGAAGATCCCAAAGCAGATTTGGGTTGCTAGTCAGATTTAGCTTCACCTTAAAGGGTAACGTTAGAAATCTGCACAATGTTTGCTTGTATTTGGGTCATATTTTTTTAATTTATCAGACTTTCAGTGCCAAACAAACCAAAGTGTGGATCATTTGCTCTCCCTGTCCACCTCCTCGTGTTTCTGTGTCGAGTTTCCTTATCGCAGCTCGTTGAACCGTTTCTCCTCTTTAATCCTCATCCCACTTCCCTCTCGGTTTTTACACGCGTCATGTTGAAGTGCTGCGTGTGCATCATAATCTGTGGGTGCACAGAGTGACTAATGTTTTCTCCTGCTGTCAGAAACGAGCCACTGAAGTGCCCTTGAGCAACTCATCCATGAGCAGCAGTTAAAAGCTGTAGCAATGTCGGTTAGTCACACTTTTGGTCAAACAGATTATTTTATTCTGGTCCAGTAAATCATGTCCTGAGTTTGTTTTTCCAGAGTGAAATCAGATCTGAATAAAACAAAACTCTCCTGCCGGCCCTGTTCAGTCCGCCGTAACCCAAATCGGTCCGGTGGTCTAGAGCAGCCCTGGTCCTCAGGCTCACTGTGTTTCAGGTGTTTCCTGCTTTAGCACAGCTGATTTCAATTGACCAGTGTGGCTGAACTGCAATTAAAGCAGAGAAACGTCTACAACATGCAGGGCAGTGAGTCTGAGGACCAGGGTGGGGAAACTCTGGTCTGGAAAGTCCGGTTCGCTTGGGGAGGTGTGAATGTGTAACCGAACTCTGAAATGAGCTCCGACTGTAGAGCTACCGTTTACTGTTTTTACGTTTCCTTTGACCGTATTATTGGACATTTAGAAAATAAATGTGCTGAAACACTGGGAATTAAAAAAAAGTCTTGTTTTCGATAAGTTTTGGCTCTAGGATGAGGTGGTTTCTTTGGCCGTATTGAAATTGGTCTATTGGTTTATTTTGCCTTTATTTCGTCACACGAGTCACGTGATCAACAACCGGATGTTGCTACTGGGGGAAACGACAAAGAAGATGACAGGAAGTGGTTGGAGGATGATGACTCAGCATGTTTTTTAATGACTCGTCGTGTGAACAAATTTATTCTCTGTGAGTTTAGTTGCGTTTCGTATTTAAAGAAAACAGTTTTTTCGACGTGAGCAGAATATTGACAAAGTTTCATTGGGACATTTCGGTCGGCTGTTCTGACGGAGACGGGAAGAACCGGGTTGGATCGGTGGAAACGGGTCCAGTAGCAGCTGGAGGATGATGATGACGATGATGATTTCTCAGCTTCTTCCTCTCCAGTGACTCGGATGGTTTACGAGTGCAGAGATGCATGCTGGGAAGCGGGAGCTGCAGTTTTCAGAGACGTTACTCAGTTTTATTCTGCGTTGACCTCAGAGGAGGATTTTATTGGGCCGTTAAGATGAAATGAAGGGATGAAGGATGGAGCCGAACCTCCGGCTGGCGAAGGCAGCGATGGGAATAAAACGTCCCGATGGTCCTTCAGGTCACAGAGACGCTCTCTCACATTTCTCCGCTGGTTTCCAGGATTTCCATATTTGGTCGATGGTGTTTTTTACGCTCCAGGTTGTTTTCATCCATTCTGTCTGTTTTCACTCGTTTGGATTTCAGTATTTTGTTATTTCAGCTTCGTTCTGCTCGTCTCGGTCCGTCTGGATGTTTTTATCAATTTGTGGTCATTTTTCTGAGAGTTGGGGTTACTTTGGATATTTTTTTTTACTTTGTTTTGTTTTTTACACACCAACAGGAAAATACTGAAAGTTTTGACAGATTTAGGTAAAGTCATCTTCTAATTGTGCCCTCATGTTTCTTTTGGTCGAGGTTATTGTTGATGTTTCAGACGCCGAGTCATACTGGGGGTATTATTAATGGAGTAAACATTAGGGTGATGGCAGAGAGGCGATCCAGCCTTCATCACCAAACGTTTGTCTGAATCAGTGGAAACATGAAGTTGGTCACAGTAAAGGTTTCATCGCCACTGATTGAAAATTGAATAAATATTTATAGTATGTGTATTTCCAATAAATCCTTTTATTAATTATGTTTTAGAGACGTCCGTTTTACTTCCTGTCAGTAGAAAACTTTACAGTTTAATGAAAATAAATTTAAATCTACCAAAGTTCAGAACAACTGTGTCTTTTGCTCCACTTAAAATAACGTCTCTTTTGGTGTTTATATTTCCTAAATCGTTTTTTAGTGATGCTTGTTTTTGTTCTGTCTGCCGCATAAGGAGAAACCCAACATGTTTTAGATGCTTCTGAAAACGTCGACCATGAGATTTTACCAAGGTGTAAAATCCAGACCCTGCAGCGTTTTGTTGCATCTTCAAGATGATTTTGTTTTGGGGCAGCCCTGAACTCAGCAGCTTGTGATCCGGGTCGATGGTGCAGGTGGAGCGGCCGGACCCAGAGGAGGATGCTCTTACTGGGAGGAGAAACCAGACCCAGACCAGTAAAGGGAAACCCCCCCTCCCTCCAATCCCACAATCCCACTGCAGCTGCTACACCCAAACGTCTGCATGGCTTGGAGCCTGTGGGTGTGTGTGTGTGTGTGTGTGTGCAGTGGGGGGAACCAGAGAGAACTGAATCTTTCCCGTCTGTAATTTCAGTCAGCTGGTGAGTTTTTGCAGCTTCTCTCGGCTTCCAGCAACACGGAGGGAATAATTCCTGCTTCCTGTAGTTTATTGAACGATTCGTGCAGCTTTATGTAGTTTTTTCTGCCGTTTTATCAATTTTTAAAAGAGTTAACTTTAAAAGTCACAAAGCAAGAAATTTTTTTATTGAATTTACTTTTGTGAATAAAAAATACAATAAAATTAACTAAAAAATAATTGTTTTCTTGAATAATTGTGAAAATCAAGTAAAAAATTATCCCAATGTAAAACAAAATCTTTATAAATGTATTGTTTGTAAACCAACACACATATTTTTAATATGAATGCAAAGACAGAAAAGAGACAAAAAGAAAAGGTAAAAAAAATCTTTAAAAATTATACATCCAAGTACAAAATATATAAAATATGTTTCTGCTTTATAATTAATCCACATTTTCGGAAAAATGGGTCAAATTTTAATTTTCCTTAGTGAACACATAGTGAACATTTTGAGTTAATATCCTTCATGAATTTTCGAGGAAAACCTCAGGATGCTCCTGTTACCGTAGAAACACCCAGCTGATTTCTGATTGGTGCGTCCAGTCATTTCACTCAGTTTACATCCTCCTGGCTTTTAAAACACCAGAACTAACTCGGACAGGCGGATCCGGATTTGTTCAAGATGAACACATTTACTGTTAATAAGTTTTCTCAGGTTTGGACCTGAATGAAGGTTTTATGGTCAGTTTGAGATGAAACCTTTAGGACATTAACCTGATTTGTGTTCATTTGGTTCTGAGACAGCGGCGGTTCTGTTCGGGTCAGCCGGCCCGGCAGTAAAAATCAAACTGATTACCTCATTACAGTCAGTCTGGATTACATCACTGCTGTTTGATCGTCTGAGGCTCTGCAGACTGAACTGGAAACCGAACCAACGATGGCCGCATGGGGAAGTCGGTTTGGACCAATCAGAACGCAGGCAGGAGGGAGGGAAGGAGGGAGGGAAGGAAAGATGGAGGGAGGGAAGGAAAGATGGAGGGAGGGAAGGAAAGATGGAGGGAGGGAAGAAGGAAGGAAGGAAGGAAATATGGAGGGAGGGAAGGAAAGAAGGAGGGAGGGAAGAAGGAAGGAAGGAGGGAGGGAAGGAAAGATGGAAGGAGGGAAGGAGAGATGGAGGGAGGGAGGGAAGGAAAGAAGGAGGGAGGGAAGGAAAGATGGAGGGAGGGAGGGAAGGAAAGAAGGAGGGAGGGAAGAAGGAGGGAAGCTGTTGGTAGTTTGTGTGGGAGCTTCTGCTACTGTCTGTGTGGTAACAATGAATTTGCACTTAATTATCTGGTGCAGCTGTTTTCTCCTGCAGCTCAGCTTGTGTGTGTTGGTGCACATTAGTGGAGTAATTTCCCTGTTATGTTGGGGTGGAGTGTGTGTGTGTGTGTGTGTGTGTGTGTGTGTGTGTGTGTGTGTGTGTGTGTGTGTGTGTGTGTGTGTGTGTGTGTGCGTGTGGATCTGCTGCTTTTAATCCTGACAGAACAAAAACAGAATCGTCTCTGCTCCTGTTGGCTCAGCTGTTTAATGGGCTGAATTTGTTTTGTTTTGATGAATATTTATATTCAGGCACTCTTTGGCCACCTCCTGCTTTAAAAGCTTCACTTTAAATGTTTGCATTAACTAATGCTTTATGGACCCAAACAGGGACGATAACAACAACATAATCTCACCAAAAACCTCAACAAACATGTTCTCTAATCGGTCGTTCCCATCCAACCAGCCATCCAACCAGCCATGATGGTTGGATTCCAACCTTCCATCCATCTCAGTCAGTCCCAGTTTTTGGTTTTCTAACTTTAAGCTTCATTTAGATCATCTCAGAATGTTGATGGATTTTAGCTGAAGTCTGATTTTTACTCTGTAAAGATGATTAAACTCTGATCTGCAGCAGTTGCCGTTTCCTTTTTGCCTCGTTTTATTAGATGTTTTAGAGGAACTTCCTGCTGCTTCTCCCATAATTTATCTCATTTGTCTCCAAAAACCTTTTTATCCCGTCAGCCTGAAACAAATGATGAGCTCAGATCGTGTTTCGTGTCTCTTACTAGACGTCTGGTTAAAGAAAAGCGACAGATTTACGACCTCACAGCAGCAGCTGCTTGATTTCATTCCAGATCATCTAAATACTCAACGTTACTCTGGTTCTGGTTCTGGTTCTGGTTCTAAATTGTCTTTGTGACAGTCTGTCTAGTTACATACAGTCTGTTGTATGTAGTTGGAAAGATAAGTTTTGATTTTCTGATGATTAATGGGAAAGATAAAATCATAACCGTCAGAGCTTCTGTCATACGTGGGAATTCAAAATGAATCCACTTCACGGTTCGAAGCCGTATTTCATTGATTTCATCCATTAGCATGCTAACCCAGCCCACCAGAACCACTGCAGGTTTGATTCAGTGGTTCTGAATTAGACAAAGGTAAACATCTCCCGTCTCTTCTGGGTAAAAAGCGCCAGCTGTCTGCGTGCTGCACCGGCTTTTTATACTCATAAAGTCCCTGAATATGAAAGATTAACGTTCTACTACGTCTCTGTTGCCTCTGATCTGGACCCAAGTCCTGGTTCAGGCACTTCTCTCTGAGCGGCTGCAGCATCGACTGCAGATCTCTGCTGCAGCTGACAGAGCACTTAGCTGTAGTGTGAACTCTGCTCTCATCATTTATTGATGCAGGGTTTTGCACCAGGAACCATTAGCGCTGCGCCCCGGACCCTCCTGTCATAATGGAGCATCACTTCACGGCGCCGTTTGTCCCTGAGTGTCGATAGCTGGGCCTCCGGTGATCCACCGTTTGAGTTTACTTCAGTTTTTGGCCCAAAATGAGGCTCTTTCTGTTTCCTGCTTTTCACTGAGGCTCTGTAAATATTTGAGTCAACAGAATCAGCTTCTCTTCTTGGTTCCGACTCCATTTTCTCAGCGAGAAACGATGAGAATCCACGATTTTACCTCTTTATGTAAACAGCAGGGAATCAGAGCCAAACATGTTGACTTCTCCATGAATAAGTTACTGATGCTGCCATTGAGCTGAAACTGAGACCAGATAGAAACAATGAATCCAAACATTTACTGAAATGACAACAATCCAACTGTGGGTCTGTTAGAACCAAATTGTCTCTGAAAGTTTCCTTTCTGACTCGGTCAAACGTTTTGGATTCCCCTCCTCGGCGTTCTGACGGTGGTTTGCTTCTGGCCCATTCCTCTGACAGAACTGGTGGAACTGGGTCGGGTTTAGGCCGCCGGACTCACACACCCTCTGGAACCGAGATCAGGCCTTTGTGACGGACTCCAGACTGCTGGACCGTTTCCATCTGAACGACCCATTTCTGTCTGAAGCACAAATGGGAGAAATGTGGAGGACTGATGAGTTTAACACGGTAGAGATGGTTTGATATACTGCAGATAAATGGGCCGAAAGGTTCGGCTGTAGGAGCACAGAGGATGTGGATGAACTTACAGAACGACTGGCTTTAGTGACATAAACCAGAAAATTGACAAACAATTAAGAAAATAAAATTACACACAATAAAATACAAGAAATAACAATAATAATACTTTGCCAAATGCTAATTCTCCCTGTTAATCTGAATTCTACATCGTAATAAACAGATTAATCCAGTTCAGGTCCGACTCGACGCCGTTCACAGGAGGAGAACTTCCTACACAGCAGATTGTTATACTGTCCCAAATAAAAACTTGTCCCAAAGGTAACAGGATGAAACAATCAGTAAAAATGTCGGTCAGTGTCTCACGCTTAACCGACTGTGTGTGAAGATGTGAGTGATGCAGGCCTACCGCACCGCAGGGTGCCGCAGGACTCAGTTCTTTCTAAGTCCAGGTGGGACGGCTCAGTCAAAGTCACAGGAGGAATAATCAGCATAGAAAAACCCCTGACCTGTCAGCAGGTCAGGCTGTTCTAACTTTAATCCTTAAATCATGTTTCTGTAGACATCGTATCTGACATCAATTAGTCATTAAATTGCTCAAGTTTGCAATAAAACAATTATCTTTTATAATGCAGCATTTCACCGCATCATCAATTTACTTTTTTGTAAATTGCAAAAGCATTTTTTCCAAACACAATGTTAAACATTAAATTTTACCCAAAATCAGTAAAAGTTTACATTTGCACAGCTGAACAGGCTCCTCCTCATGGCGGATCTATTCCGCACAGGGCGGGACCTACAGCGGCAGTCTGCATTCTGATTGGTTGATACACACTAGAAACTAAACTTCCTATTGGCCAGGTAGACCACCTAGCTTCCCTAGTCTCTGTTTCTTAAAGAGACATTCCCGTTTTAACAAGTTCAAGTGTTTTTAACTCCATTCAAAACAAGTCTGGACATTTCCTGGATCTCAGGAAACACATTTCTGTTAGACATCTAATTATACGTGTAGAAAATTACCGTTAAGATGAATTTTTATTCAACAGAAAGCCTTAAGCAGTCGTCGTTGGTCTCGGTTTAAAGTTTGAGCTTCTTGGTGTAAAATCCATGCCAGTGCATTCAGGTGTTACTGTAAATCAGTTCTCATTATAAATAGTGATTAAAAACATTTTCATGGCTGCCTCATTACACTTTGACTGATGTTGGTCTTGGCAGCAGTTTAAACTTTAGGAGTTTATTAAGGCTGCCAGTAAATCCCATAATTACTCTCGTTACTTATCAGTTTGCAAAAGAGAATCAGCTGAGATCAAAGTCCTTTTAACTTTAAATGCCTTTAATATCAGTACAAATTTGAATTTAAAGTAATATTTCATGTTGCTAAAGGTCTTTTTATTTAACTTCTGAAGGGTCACAGTTTCTAATGCGGTCCGGATCCTTCGGTCGTCTTTCAGGGCAGGTGAGCTGCGGCTCAGGACGAGGCTGATAATAAATGGGCCAGCAGATCCAGGGACGGTACATCTGCTAACACTCCCCTCAAACTGAAACCAAATCACTGGCAGGGGCTCAGGTCCGTGTGTGGTGCCTGAAGGACAGGAGAGGACACGGCTGGAGTCCCAGACGTTCAGAGAGATGCTGATGCAGCTTTTCTTCTCCTGAAGGCGACAGAAACGTTCAACGGTCGTTTATTACGTCTGTTCCTTCCTGTGGTATCTGCTCTGGAGAAACATTTCAGCCAGTACTTTCTGTGAAATAATTATCTTTAAGAATCTTTCTGTAACAGTTATTTCTACCAAAGTGATTCCAGTGGTGAGCCAGAGGTGGCGCTATAAAGATGCGTCATTTTGTCTCCCTGAAGGTTTAATCCTGTAAACTTTGATCGTCTTTCTGGTTCTGAGTTTCTGTGCAGGTTGGTGGCTCTCAGCTGAACAAAACAAACTGGATGTCCAAACAGCAGCGTATTAATTTATGAACAGCAGCTGGTGTTGCTAAGGCTGCGAGTCACTGCAGTGAAAAACATCAAGTCGTATCAAAATAAAGACAGCAGATGGTGGAGACCAAAGCTAGTCCAGTAGTTTCATGTTCTGATCAGGTGGTTTTACCAACTTCATGGAAGTTTATTTTGAAAATCTGGAAACACGTGAACAACAAGAGGACGTTGCCACCGGCGCAAACCATGAAGAAGAAGACAGGAAGTGGAAGAAGGACGATGATGCTGTGTGTTTTTTAATGACGTGATTTTAGTTGTGTTTCTTATTTAATCGAACAATGCAATCGTAAACTTGTGTTGTTGTTTTTTTTTTTTCAGTATTAGTGTAATATTGACAAAGTTTTGCAGACACTTGTAATGGAAACGCAGCTGGTGAGATTGTGGCTCTTTACTGTAGCCCAGCAGAAAGTTTGTGTTTGGAAAGACGCAGTTTATTTGTACTGGAACCAGAGTTTGTGGTCATGAAAGTGCAAAGATCCAGCAGCAGTTTGGCGTTTGGACCAGAGCAAATCTGAAGTTCTGGTTCTTTAAAGGTGGAGTTATCTCTCCAGGTTGGGAGTCTCAGGCTCAAGCTGAGGAGTTTCCTGAGTGACGGTCGGGTGGAGAGACGTTTGGACTGGTTTGTCTTCAAGCAGTAGCTGAACTTACAGAATCCAGCTCCAACTCTAGTTTATTGCCATGAAAGGGATTTGGGACAGGAACCTCCAGGACTCATTCTCCCTGCAACCTGAAGACACTGAATGAATATTTGGCAGCTCAAGTAATCTGTTTATTTCAAACAGAAATAAAGTCTCTTCCATAGTAGTGTTACTGTTTCCAAATGTAGGTAGTTTTACCTTTAATTAAACCCATAGATATATTAAATCTATTCAGAAACGTGAAAGATATCAAACATTTTCATTTTTATTCAAATAAACAGTTTCCTGTTAAAGTGACAGGCTTAATTAAAAGCAAAGCCATCAGTGAGGCTGATTCTCCTGGTTCTCCTTCCTCCCCCTGATGGATCCTGATGTTCACTAACAGACTGGATGATGGATGAGCAGCTCTGAAAAAGATCAGGCAGATAACTCCTCCTGCCTTAAAGGGATTATTTAAGGCCTAATTAGATCTGGAAAACATTTGGGCTCTGGAACGTGCAGATGTTTTTCTTAGCTACATAATGGACCCAGCAGAACAGCATTAGGCACTAAATAAAAACAGGACCACACCCGAACACCAGAGCCGCTGCAGGATGGGCGATTTGGACAAATGGACTATAAACATTCAGGGTTTTTCCAAACAGAAGCAAAGAAGATTTATTTTCAGTTTTTTAGAAATGAGCTAATGCTAATCTGAAACCTTAAATGACTTAAATAATACGGCAGAGACAGGTTGACCAGTTTTCCATCCTGATTTGTGATTGGCAGATCAAAAACTGAAAAAATATGTTTTTATTTCTACTCATCAAGTATGTTTAAATATATCTGTTTCTGATAGTTGGACAACCAGTGGGAGTTTCTAACTGCTCAGGGATTAACCAGAGAAGCAATGATCAGGCTTTAACTGGTTAATACAGATGTCTAGTTTTTTAAGGTCTGACTTTCTGATCCAGATGTTTTTTGTTAGGAACATATTTCAAAAACAAACATTTTTCATTTTGTTTAATGTAGAAAAAAAAGACATCCTCAACTGTTTAATATAATGAAATAAAGCTACCGTAAATATAAATATTTAAAAGTCTTTTCATTTTATAAGTTTCTGATAAAAACTATTGTTTATTTCAGTATAAAAATGTATGATTGTGCCTCTTACAGATTTTAACAACAAATAGAGTAAGTAGTTTCAGGTAACCTCAGCCAATCAAAATATAGCTTTCTTTTGTTTGTTGTTATCGTTTTTTATTTATTTATTTTGATTAATTATTATTTGTTTATATTTTGTTTCGTTTTAAAATCTGTGTAATATGCATTTTTAGCATCCCGATCCACATTTTATTCCAGTAGATGGCGGTAATGCACATGCTAATTTTGCTTGCGAACCGCCATAAAGGAGGAGAAGAAGAAGAAGCATCTCAGCCAATCACATCGGTTGCCCCGCCCTCAGTTTGCATTTCGCCTGCGCTAGTTAGTAGCAACGTTGCTGTGAAGAGAGAAGCTAGCTACGCTCGTAAGTTGCCGAATCAGTTCATGAAACTAGCTTGTATGCTTTGATATTATGATATTAATTGGTGTTTTATACTGAAAACGTGAGGTAAACCTGTGAGGATTCTCTGTATTTGATGTAACAGCCAGTCGACTGACGGTAGTTTCCCTTCCTAGTCAAATGTTGTGTTGGCGAGTTCACGTCGACACCGCGAACCCGTTAGCCGCTATGCTAGTTTGGACTATCGTAAACTCCATTGAGCTATGCTAATACAGTTAGCATGGGTTACAGAGCAAAATAGAATAGGGAAAATCTATAATTACTCAGACTAAAAAGTATTTTTGCACTGTTCCTTGTTTTATATATTAGTAGTAATGTATTGTGTTTTATTACCCTTAGCTGTTTTTCTGTATTAACTGGATGATACTAGTAATTTAGTTTGAATAAATAAATGGTGCAACAGAAGTATAAGTGGAATATGAGTAAAGTGACGTTTCAGCTTTATTTCATGGCAGTTAATTATTACGGTTTTACGTAACGCATGAGTGTAATTTAGTTCTGACCTTATCCGTAGGTCAGTTTTTGATATTAAGATCTGAGAAGTGAGACTGGATCCACCAGGTAGAAGATTGTAGATGCTCCGTTCCTGGATGGCGACCCGTTTGAACAGAACCTAGTGTGATTGCCCACAGTGTGGTAGGACAAACTGCACTGCGTTCACACGTCACTGGAAGGGAATTTACATACCTTACACCTACAGACTGGCTTATGACGAGACAGCATCAAACTTTTATTTTGGGTAAACAAGGTGCACACATTTCTTGTGTATTTTTGGGTCGTTTGAATATAACATGTTTCTAATACTATGTTTTGTTGTAGTTACTTATTCTCCAGGCCCATGGCCTTCCTAAGATTTTCTGAACTAACCTAAAGCAAATGTAATATTTCCAGTAGTTAACACTGCTAGAAATACAGTGTTTTTCCATACCCTGCAGTGTTTTATTCATGTTACCTGTTACTAAGTGATGTGTTACTACATAATACCATGAGACTGAGTCTCCTGGCAGCAAAATCTCACACCAGCACAAATCAAATAGTCAAAATGCTAAAGATCACTCCAACGTTGCAAACTTTTCCATATCCTGCAGTCCTAAGTTTTTATGTCTATCATCCAATAACACAACATCTTTACCATTTTGGAGCAGTTGCATTTATAAAAGCCTGATTTGTTCTCACACAGTCTGATTTCTGTGTGAGAAGGGCTGTCATTAGTTGTCCAGTCCTTTTTAATCCCACTAAACGGTAGCTGGACTGAGACTCAGAAATGATCACTCTTTCACGCATCAGTATGCAGATTGGTGGGTAATTTGGCTTCAGCTGCTTCGGCAAAATCACATTGATATGTTCCAGGAGGGAAACTGGAATCAAACCCCTTACAGAATCTAATGAAATCCAGCGTGACCTTCTCCTAGCAGGGAAAAGGTGCTGGAGGTTTGCTCCAGGACAGAGAAGAGAGGCCTCCTTCCCTTCAGCCTGACAGGCCTGCAGTCTGTGTGCTCATAGTGGTGTGAAGACGCAGAGCCGGCTGACATTTTCCAGCCGTCCCTGGCTTCTGAATTATTGATCACAGGCTTCACATCTCTGTCTGTGTTTGTCCTCCTCAAACGCTCCATCGGTTGTCCACCCAGCTGCTGCCGCCTGCCAGTCAGCCTGTGCTCTGGTTTTATATGAACGTGCAGAGTACTCCTCTGCTTTCATCCATATGTACTAGATAAATGAAAGGGCGAGGTAGCAATGTGTCTGTGAGCCCTACTTCTCTTCTGTTGCTGTTCTTCAGGACCGGGGTTTGAGCTGTTTTCTCAGGGATGCGGTCGACTCTCTGCTCTTTTTTCAGCCTCTTGTTGCCATGCTCTCAGCTCCCCGCCACCAGCTGCCGGTTATTTCTGCTTCTATGTTCCTTTCTCGTCTCCCGCCAGCCTTTTATTTCTGCCTCTCGCCCCACTTTTTTTGTTTTTCCTCTTCCAAAGCCGCCAACTCACACACATCTACTGCTGGCAACCTTTTTTACATCCTTTTTCTTTATTTTTTGGATTAGCTGGAATATGCTTGGCAGAATTTGGTTTCACTGTATTAACCAACACAAAAAGCCTCATGACTTTAGTTTATGATTGCATTGGCATGAAGGTGATTCCAGGCAAAGCGATGGACTCAAGCAGATGTTTTCTAATATGAAGAAGTATTTGAACACCTTTCCTGTCTGTTTTTGGTTTTGCTGTTCATCATTATGATTAATACATGAAACCTAGCAACTTTTCTTAAAAGCCGTTTCACCAAGAATGAGTTCAATCTGTTAATTGTTTTGACCAAACTTATTGTCTAACATGCAGAAAGTGTAAGACTCAACATCTTACTTACATTGTGAACGGCTCAGTTCAGACCTGTAGTCCGACTGTTCACATCAGTACAACTGTTGCTTCCATGGACTGGGGAAAGGTGATCCCAGTGGAAATACTGGGATGTGTAGAAGAAGAGTTGGGGTGGGAGGTAGCTGCACTGAGGTCAAGGTCACGGCCAAAATGACTCCCATTAGTTTGACTTGAGTTTTGGCTTCAGTTACTTGGGATCCCAGAGGAGAATTGAAGATCAACCCAGCAGATAAGGACAGTCTGTGTTTTCCTTTAGATTTTGTTCCTAACATCAAATAGGTGGAAGACTGCGGATCATGCAAAGGTGGTTCACATACAACAGAGATGTGTTTTTTTGTTGATGTTTGCCAAAAAAGGCACTAATCTTCCTCGGTCGACTCACCGCCCTGATTATCTGCGAGGTTTGAGTACCTTTGGTCTGGGGAACTCTGTGGAGAAGACGTCACACCTTAGCTTGCTTTGTTGCACTTCAACTCTCCTGTTGTTGAAAGTGGACTGGTCAATGTGGACTGGTCAATGTGGACTGGCCAATGTGGACTGGCCAATGCCACGCAGGCGCAGTAGTTGCCCACAACCACTAGAGCGAAATCACTAGAAGCTGCCAAGTATAAACTGAAGGTAAGGCAAGCAGCTCGCCACCACGTTTCTTCCACAGCTGCTGGAGAAGATTGCCAAGATTAGGGAGACGGAGGCCCCATCCTGGAGACGGAGGCCCCATCCTGGAGACGGAGGCCCCATCCTGGAGACGGAGGCCCCATCCTGGAGCCAGGCCTGCGTCCGGAGGGGAGAGCTAGTTAGCAGGCGCCTGGTGTTTGAGCCTTGAGTCCTGGGACTTGGCTGAGCTCAGCCTCAGCAACATTACCCCTCTGGGGAACACTAAGGTTAGATGTAATGTGAGAATCTGTTGCCAGTCAAGGATGGATGCCTCAACTTCCTGATTCCTGCATCAGGTGGTTTGTTATCCAGCCAATCAGAGCCCATGTAAGACGTAACGGAGGATTGTCAGAGCAGAGACTCGGTTCATCTCAGTGGAAGAGCTCAGGTGTTTTCTGTACTCTAAATGTAAATCAGTCATCAACACGAATAAAAAAAACTCATCTATGAATGAGCTAAAGTGTCCTGACTCCAGTAAGTTTTTTCTTTTGTGGCTTTACGTCTGAGTTTTTCCATCTCTGCAGATCCAAGTCACCATGTAAAAACCAGCTCAGGTCTTTGTCGGCAGTGTTTCAGTTTTCTTTTCCTCCTCCCGGAGCTGAAGCGCCTGTGAACGGCTGATGAGGCCGTCTTCTTCTCTTACGTCCTGCTGGTTCACCACCAGTCCCCCCACCACTGTGGTTTGGACCAGTTCCAGAGGTTATTGTACATAATCGCCTCATTTCAGCCTGAAATCTGCAATGTTTGGTCTTTAAAGCGATCAGAGCACCTTGTTGCTGTAAACAGTTGAAGTAAAAATGATACCGGGTTCATGCATTGAACAGAACCGTGACCCGATGTTTTCCCCCGAGATGACACCGGTTTGCTGACTGCATCAGTGCTTGCCTATATTTAGCAGGTTGGTGGGTGTGAGGGCTCGGATCAAGATGTGTGTGTGTGCTTGTCTGTAACGAGTGTGTTTTGTGCTTCAGCAACAACACAATGACACAGCCGAATCCCAGTTGCTAGGCAACCCCAGCTGAAACACTCGGTAGCGTTTGCTGCAGCAGGTTGCAGAGCTGCAGAAGATCGCCTTAGATCCTGGAAATCTCGGCTCCGAAAACAACAGTTTGTTTCACACTCAGATTATCTGTAGACGTGGGATTTAGTGACGCAGCACGACGCTGCAGATTTACCGTCCATAGAGACTCCAACTGTTCCTCAAGCAGAGAATCGGTGGAGGAAATGAAAAACAATACATTTTAAAATCTGAATAACGACTTCGGAGTTTAAAATAAAGATAAAACTTGTTCAATCAGAAAGAAACTGAAAAACAAAACGGTCCTGAGACAAAAGGCAACCGCGAATGAAGTCAACTGAGCTTTATTTCAGCTCCAAACTTTTGCTAGGCCGTTATAACACCTTCTTGTTTTAGTCTTATGTAAATCTGCTGCTGTTGGAATCAGTCTAGTTGGTGGCCAAGTTTGGGTCAACTTTCTGGAATACTTTGGTATTCAGAGGAAATCTTGGTTGCTACGGTCACAAAGCAGTCAAATGTGACCCAAATCCAACGTTTTTCATGGCAGTCTGAATGACCCATTTCCTGTCTATTCACCCAAAAGACAATCGGATTCGTGCCACTTCCACTTCTGTAACTAAATCAGATGCGTATCTATAAGCGTCTGCAGTCTGTCAGCCATGTTGCATTTTATCCAACTTTCACATGCATCACGATTTGGTACCAGAAGAGGCCAAACGCAGTAAATCTGAACAAAGCAATGGTTGTGATGATACTGTCGGCTCCCATTGCTGAATAACTTTAAAATCAATCCATAGATCGATTATTTCCTCAGTAAACAGACATCTACATTCTTCTTCACGGTGCTTTAGGGTTGTAAATCATTCATACCCAAGACGGGTTGCAGTAGCATTTTATTAGTTGTGCGAACGACCACAAAAAAATCTGACCGGCTGTTTGAATGTAGCCTTGTTGAGTCCGAGGTACCCAGGACCTGTGGCTGCTAAACAAGCCCACATCCCCCGCCCTCCTCCACCGTGCTCCACAGCTGGTATGACTGGTTTCTGCTAATCTGCTGGTTCTTGTCAACCAAGGCCTTCTGCTTGAACACTTCCAAGCTGCCGTACTGGTTCAGCCTTTCATTAATCGACACTGAGTCGCTGAGTGTCCTGGTGATCAGGTAACCAGTTCCTTCAACCAACAGCACCTGGCTGCTGCTTCCTGTCTGAAATCCAGTGGAAACAGCAGGGGGTATTTAGCTGTTTATCAGTGACTATAAGAGAGGGAAATGTCTTCAAATGCATCTAATGGAAACAACAACAAAATATACATCTATTTCCTCTCTGTTCTCACCTTTTCAAATTCAGAACTTGGGTATTTTTTAAATATAACTTTATTTACCTTAATCTTTCGTGTATCATTTTCTGCTTAGTGTTTACATGCAGGATGTCTGTGGACCTACAATTTCCTGTATTTGTACAAATATTCCCCGGGTTTTGGAATTTGTACCACTACTGCCTCTTTCCAACTTTTAGGCAGTGTTCGACATTCCCGTGCCTTTTGTGCAGATCCAATAAGACTGACTTTGGATATTCACCAAGTTCTCATTTTATAAGAAAGCTTATCATTTCCTGGAGTTGACATATTGCCTCAGGGCATGTCTCAGGTTTTGAAAAATGCATATCAATTACATTATCTTGTCCCTGTATTATCTTCTGATTTTCTAATAAGGTTTGAACTCAGCCTTCCATTGTTCACTAATGTTATTTGTAGTTTGGTATTTTGAACAGAAAACTTGTGAAGACGGTTAATCTTTAAACCTTATCACTTTGAGCCTCCCTCTTCCTGGAATCAAAGTCTGATATTCCTCGCTCTTCTTCCTGCTCAAACACACCTTGAAGCTGGGAGGAGCCAACATCTACTGAAGGTGAAAGCTGATTGGCTGCAGCCTTTGTGCACTGACATATGGTTTGTAGATCAGAGCTCACCCGTGTTTTTGGTCCGAGGAATTGAAACTCACACGGTCACTGTAACTGAGAGCAGAAATGGAGCAGAATCAGCTGGATCAAGAAACTTTCTCCTGTTCGATCTGCCTGGATCTACTGAAGGATCCGGTGACGATTCCCTGTGGACACAGCTACTGTATGAACTGTATTAAATCCCACTGGGATGAAGAAGATCAGAAAAGAATCCACAGCTGCCCTCAGTGCAGGGAGACATTCATACCGAGGCCTGTTTTAAAGAGGAACACCATGCTAGCAGCTTTAGTGGAGCAGCTGAAGAAGACTGGACTCCAAGCTGCTCCTGCTGATCACCGCTATGCTGGACCTGAAGATGTGGCCTGTGATTTCTGCACTGGGAGAAAACTGAAAGCCATCAAGTCCTGTTTAGTCTGTCTGGCCTCTTACTGTGAGAAACACCTTCAGCCTCATTATGATGTGGCTCCTTTAAAGAAACACAAGCTGGTGGAGCCGTCCAAGAACCTCCAGGAGAACATCTGCTCTAAGCATGATGAGGTGATGAAGATGTTCTGCCGCACTGATCAGAAGTGTATCTGTTATCTCTGCTCTGTGGATGAACATAAAGGCCACGACACAGTGTCAGCTGCAGCAGAAAGGACTGAGAGGCAGAGAGAGCTGGAGGAGAGACGAGGAAACATCCAGCAGAGAATCCAGGACAGAGAGAAAGATGTGAAGCTGCTTCAACAGGAGGTGGAGGCCATCAATCACTCTGCTGATAAAACAGTGGAGGACAGTGAGAAGATCTTCACTGAGCTGATCCGTCTCCTCCAGAAAAGAAGCTCTG
>CAEGAE010099150.1:0-18686 GCA_903067095.1 Girardinus metallicus
ATCTATCTATCTATCTATCTATCTATCTATCTATCTATCTATCTATCTATCTATCTATCTATCTATCTATCTATCTAGCTATCCATCTATCTAGCTATCTATCTAGCTGTATAGCTACTGGTGCTTTAACTGGGCCAGCAAACTATAACCAAAGCAGTGAATACAATAAAGGCTATAAGAAAATTGTCAACAGTGCATTCTGACTCTAAGCATCATGGAAGAAGTGACAGCTCACGGTAAAACCGAACATCAAGTGCAGCCTGTGCCCTCTCGCTCCCCTCTTTTACCTTTTCCTCCTACACACAGTCAACAGATGTAGCGCCGGTTTGAAGTTCATTTAGAATTTCTGTGCTGTTTTCTTTTACTGGCAAAGTAAAAGAAAACAGCACAGAATGAGTAGGCGGAAAAAACAAACAAAAAAAACAGCAATACATGGATAATAAGATAAGATGGGTCAGTTACATGCATTTTCTTGATTTTCTACCAGTATTAATTGATGATCTGTGTGTTTTTGCTTAACATATGACATAAATTCTGGCTAACATTTCTTTGTGCACAGAGAGGACCCCTGTGCAAACTTGCAAACATGGCCTTCATGTCTGCCGTCACACATATCCCAACTTTTACACCACTTGATGAGTGGTGAATGAGTACCGCATCCATTCTCCCTACTGGGGCCACTTCTCTGCTTTAGCACTTCAGTGTGTGACTGAAGGCTGGGGAAGGTGTGAAAACAAATTGCGATAATTACTACTTTGAGGGTGTCTGAAGGCATTTGTGTCACCACTGCGCCTTTAAATGTACTTTATAAAGCATTCTCAGCTGTACTTTTAAGCATTGTCCGGTTTTGGGAATACAGCTAAGAAATAAGACCCTACAAGATTGTCTTTGTGTACCAGTTTGAAAACAATATATCCTCTTTCAAATAATGAACATCTTCATCTTAGTGATTGAAAATTTAATAAAACACAGGAAATCACAAGTGTTGTACAATGCAAAAAGTTTTCAAAGATGTTACATATCTATACAAAATGTGTAGTGCCTTGCAAAAGTCTTCATACCTCTTGACATTCTCACCTTTTTCACATCTTTTGCAGCTGCTAACAGGTTTTCTTCCAGCATTGCTTTCTATCTATCTTGATCTATCTTCCCATCTACATTGACCAGCTTCCTGCCTTTGGAGCAGAATGATGTCTGCACAGCAGGATGCTACTGTCACTACCTTTCATTCAAGGCCTTGTGTGTTCAGAATAATTTGGAAGGTTATCTTTCTGTAACACATAGTAACAAACAAGCAATGCAGGAGCTATTCCAAAGCAATGCTTGGAAATAGGATCTTTTCTGGCTTTCTTTTAACAATTGCAAACTCTGAATGAGACTTTTAACGCTTTTGTTTAACAATGGCTTCCTCTCTGCTCCTTCTACATAAGATTTGTGGAGTGCAGAGCTAATGTTTGTCTTGTCAACACATTCTCCCATTTGAGACATGAATTAAATTTGCTCTGCCTTTTCTGCTAAGAAAAGTGGTCAAGCATCAAATCAAAATGCTGCCATAAGCTTTTTTTAATGGTACAAAGTACATGTTATTTTAATGCATCTTGATAAGCGAGATGCCAAATATTAGTGGCCTATTATGTATTGACTTGAATCTGTATTTATGGTTTTGACCAACTGTGGATCAGAGAAGCTCTACAATTAAATGCAAATGTAAACACCAACAGATCCAAATTTAGGATTTAGGAAAACTGCATGTAAACATTTTATTAGTAATGAATAAATAAAATAGGTTAAAACTTGACAGACCCAGTATGACTATATGCAACCAAAACAAAACAAGCTCAACATTATTGTGCATGTAACAAGATGATAACAACACTCACTTCCAGACTTAAGAGTGTAGCCGTGCAGGACACAGCAGACAGGAACTATAGAGTTTAATCTGAGACAGTATTAAATCGAGCAGACATCCTAGAGCCTTTTTTTAGCTGATGTGGAGGGAAGTGAGTGTGAGAGAGAAGTGAGGCAGGCAGTGTATAAGAAATAGATGGAAGGAGAACAAAATAGTTGACTTTGACCAGGGGAAGAAAAAAAATGAGTGTAAGAGAGCAGCGACAGTCACTTGAGAATTTTCTCCGTTTTTGCGGTTTTCACACCATTTACTTTTGATGCAGCGATTAAAGTCTAAAAATAACTTATTGTGGGCAGACAGAGTCACATAAACAGGCATGCAGACATTAATAAACACATGCTGCTGTACCATTTGTTTTAGCATTTTCCTTGGAAAAATCAAGGATATTAGTGAGACACATGCTGCCACTGGTCTGCCTGGGTAGAGGTATTAGAGAGCTGTCAGGTGCCGTATTATCCTCCGGGAGACAGAAATTGACATATCATCTCTCACAGGAGTTGGGCTTTTGCAAACACATTTGCATTTCTTTGAACTATGCACCAAGGCTGCCTTAATACTGACAGTTTACTAACATTCAGAATTGTGTCAGATTTTTTGTTAACTTGCCCCAGAAAAACAGTTGAATTCCTTTAAAGGAATTCTTAGTTGTAATACTTTTGTTTTTTAATCAGTTTGCCTGAATGAACTCTCCCTGACATAATATTGTTACACAAGCAGCTTGATAAGCCCATTAAATAGGAAGCCTGAGATTATTCTTAAGGAAAAACTGTCAACAGTTTTGAAACCAAGACTTAATTTTTCTGAATAGGACTAAGACTCCAAACTAGAAACTACCAGGGACGGTGGGCTGGGAGAGAAAGGGGGGTAAAAGTATTAGTAAACCATACAGCTGATATATTATCAGTCTATTTTCTAAACAGACTAAAATACATGTAAATAAATAAGAAAGTTGCAAAGCAAATTTAACACTGCCTTTAGAACACTGCCTTAAATGTAATATAGCACACAACATCACTAAGATATGGCATGCTGAATATTAAAAACATTTACAGAGGAAACATTTAGTTGGTCTGAAATAAATTTAAACCACATCCTCTAGCAAAAGATGAGTGAGGAACCATCCTCCATAAGAAGTCCATAACTGAATTGTCATAATTAGGGCCTGAGGGAGGACCTGATTGGACTGGGCAGGCAAGAAGTAACTGCCTTATATGAAAAATCTAACATTTTTTAACTGAATAAAAGTTCTACAGAGAGTGATTACAGATTTGATTACAGATCAAATCTGTAATCACATGCAGATTTGTGACTGCTATAATTTTCACTTATGTTACTTCTTATTCAATATTATGTGGTTTAACAGATTCTGTGATTTAATGTTTTATTTTAGTTTTATACCATCAACTGACAGGTTGCAGATGGAACCCCTGTTGCTAGAAATGGATCATTTGCATAATGGATTGAACTACTTATGCTGATCAAAATGATTCCTTTAAAAAGGGAAAATAAAGTGCACACTCTTTACAGTATCACGCTAAAGATAAAATAAGAACATGTCAGTTAGACAGTGATTTTAAAAGGGTTTTTTAAGAAACAGATGTGGCTAGAAAAAGAAATATAATACCATGATCAAAGGCAGTTTGGTGTTTACAATGCTTTTGTGTTCACAATTATGTTGTAACTACTTATGGATAAATAGAAAATAAATCATTTAAAGTTTCAAGGTGTATGGTAATGAAAATTAACTTATTTGAACACTGTCCCCTAATCCTTGACTCTTGACAGGAACAGATAACAGCCTCTGTTTTTTGCTACCTACTATACTAATGTAATTAAGCTTAGGGTGGGAACAAGGACGTATCCAAAACCTTTTGTTGATCTATCAGGAAGCTTAATTTGATCTGGTTCAGGTTAAGTTTTACTTTCCACTGTCACAGACCTACTCAAGAAGTGAACCATCTAAGCAATGCTGTTAAAAAACTGAAGGAAGTAATTAAATCTGCAATACTCCACATTTTATAGTAAATTAATTGTTAATCCTGCTTCACACTATTGGGTGTTGTGCAATGCATAAGCAGTAACCAAAAAAAAATCTGACAGAAACAGGCTGCAATGGAAATGATTTTGTTTTACGTTATATGGTCTCCTTAATTAAATGCTCATTGAAAGAAGAGTTTGACTACGACAGCGGTCCCTATTTAAAACTGAGTACACATTGGTCAAAAACAATAGCTTCTTTGTTTGAACTGCTGGTGTCTTTTGTTTGTTCTATTTCAGTTAAATCCAAGACTTGAGGGATTTTTGGGTTTCTGTTCTTTGCATTTTCGACAGCATCCCAAGTATTTTGGGAAAAAGGAAGTAAATAAAGGCTTTAGATGGAGCTCTTCTCCTCCCTCTGCCAAAAAGGCCCCTTACATATGAACATCTTCTTTTTCTTGCACAGTTCTTTTACATTATGTGACAGCCAAATGAATGCACTTGTTTTCTCACTACATAAAAAGACAAGTAATGAGGACAGTTTCTACTGGAGACAGCAAAAATAGAAACCAGTTTTGTGTTTATACACCAGGAGCACAAAAGCCAATGAAAACAAGGAATACATAAGTTGAGTGCCATATGTGGGCCAGTCACACTATACAGCATCTTCTGTGTTTATTAAAGAGTTGTCTTAAGAACTGACTTGAAGATTGAAGTGAAGTGAAGCTGGAAATAAAACCAGGGGTGATGTAAACACACACTGGCTGCAATCAAACACAACATTTTAACAGAAAGACTTAAACATACAAGAAAAAATATAAAAGTAAATAAAACTCAAGGAGTTTTACATTAACCATGATTAGCATATTTTTTGATACAATTCCTTTTTCCTTTTATTTTTAAATTATATGTTGCCTTCACAATTATTAGAGTTGGAAGGAAACATGGATAAATATGGGTAGGTAGTAGACAGACAGGTGGACACATGGACAGATGGATGGATGGGTAGATTTCTCCTACCCATCCATCTCCTATTTCTCCTATTGACTTGAATTTCTCCAGGACAATTTCAACTGGGGCAATCAGCGAACAGAAGGAGAAGTTGTGAGTTATGAAGTGGATTTTATGAGCTGTTTTGGAATTGTGGTCTGCCTGTAATTTTAGCAATGGGAGCAGAAGAAGTCAACAAAGCCATCCGGTCCGTGTTGGTTATGAGTTCAAATATTGAATTAACATCAACAGATCCTCTCTCTTCGAAGGTGGAGACAATTTCGAGGAGGGAGACGCTAAGCAGGCAATTTCTGGTAAGCTTCATAGCATCAAACTGGTGTTTTACAAATATCCCAGACAAACGTTAGCGATTGGGTAAAATTTTAAACTTAACCAAGTCCAGGAAGCAATTGTTTCTCAAAAGCTAAGGTTGCAGATCCTCAAATCTGGAACAAAGCCTAGAACAATGGGCTGGATTTTAACAAAGTAATGCTGTTCTGGACTACATATCAGTCCTTTCGGTATGTCTGTAAAGCTCATTTAACGAAGACGTTTTAAATTGTAGAATAATATAAGAAATTTATAAGATTATAAAGAGAAAGATTTTTTGAGCTACTAAAAGGGACAAAAACCAATTTGTTTGAAATTTACTTAATTTCTTTGCCATTAATTTTGTAATTTGTCTTAGTTTTCTGTTATATATCAGTGTCACTACTGCATACGAGTTGTTGATGGTCTGAGTCTTTCTTTCTATTTTTTTTTTCTTCTGAGAAATACACTTTATAATTAAGAAAGATTATAATTTCAAGGCTACATTTGTAGAACAAAAACAGAAAAACATTTACTGTGTGTGGCATTTAGTAAAACCTCAGGCTGTGACATTCTTCTATCCGTGAATGCTGAGCAGACCTGAGACTGCTCCAAAAACAGAAAGCGGACTATAGCTAATTAAAAAATCCCCACCTCTATAACTTTTTAATATTTTGTCACTATGTGGGATTTTATTTGATAGATCAACACAAAGTAGCACATAGTTGTTAAGTGGTACTGATGTAACTAATGGAGCAGCTATAATCTAAATGTTAGCAAACACATAAAACAACAAATCAAACTGTGGCTTACCATCATCTATGTCTTTGAGGATGCTGACTTTAGTGGTAGGATAGTGCATTCCTAGCCGACCTCCAACAGGCAGGGTCAGAATCACATTGAAGCTTTCCACTTCCTCGTACAGAGAGTCATCGATGATCACCACGCGACACATCTTCTCCCGCTCTCCTTTGTCGAATCGAAGGATGCTGCTGTGTTCCTCGGGACGTGAAATGTAGTCTGAGTAGGACAGAACGGTGGTGGGGATCGTTCCTGTGGCAGAACCTTTGGAAGAACCAGGACAAAAGGAGTGCGAGGAGATGTTAAGCGCGTTTGTGGAGAAAACTGAAGATCAGTGACACTGGCGGAAAATTAAATATGACTGGAAAGGCATAATTACAGCTCATAGCTTATGGGGCATAGCCTTAGACTCAACTGTGCTGTAAACAGTAGCGGAGCTAATGTATGAAGATAAAACATGGTTTGGACTATGGCCTTTACTATGACATATTTCCGACATTTAAGCTGCCATTCATCAATATTTAAAGTCTTAGTTATATGACAACAAACGTTATATAATAAAGACTATTATTAGAGAAACTAAAATGTGCTCCTGTTGGCAGGTGAAAGAAAAACTGATGCCTTTTCCACATATAATTTTTACTGCAACTCTTCATTCAGACAGCATTCCTATATTCTTTATTTATTTATTAGCTTTGTATTCTTTTTCTTCTGTTTTTTCTTAAAAGATACACTTGGCCCAGTGATTCTATTGTTAGTTGTGTCCGATTGTTGCCCTCTGAGCTGCACAGCTCATACTGTGCTTGATTCAGTTGAAGGGTTTTTTTCATGTTGAAAGAGAGTTACTTGTCTTCACTAGCTCAGGTTAAGAGAGAGTTGCAGCTGACTGATCTTAAAGAGATACTTTTTTGTTGACTTTAACTGATGAGCTGAATTAGACATCACTGTATCATAATTTGGATTAAATTGAGTTGTTCACATGGCTTCATATTAAAATATTACCATATTGTAATCTGAAAATTTCACATTTACATTTTGTTAGCTACAACTGATTAAAAATTATTTAACTCTTCTGATCACACTGATCTGCACCACCTGATTTTAGTAGTCTCAACAATGTGGGAGGTAAAAGAAAAAGGAGCAGATTCGCACCCTGCTGTGTGGAGCAGACCACCATGAGTTCCTCACTTATGTCTCCACTGCGGTGTACGGGGATGAAAAGCTCCCCAACATCTTCCTCTACTGAATGAATTGGTTCAGGAAAGAACACAGTCGACTCTGAAAAAAAGCAAAAAAGAGAAGAAAAGGGTGAAGTTAACGATATGTGTAACGGTAGGCTTTAATCCACAGAACATCAGGTATTGAGGAAGTTATGCAGGCTAGTCGCTCTATGACTATGTATTTTGTGAGGCAGCTGGTAGAATTTTACTTTTATCTACTTAGGTGGTCATCCTGCAGTGAGGTTATGCATATGAAAAAAAATCAATCTCCATCACAGTTTTCTGGTTTGATGCAACCAGAGGGGCTCTTCAAAGACACCCCTACAGAGTTTTTTTATACCTCCTCGCATGTGGCAGACAAATACAATTGCAGGCCTCACAAGATCATCATGCAGAGCTTCATCACCTGGGAGTTTCACTCTTCGACTCTTGTTTACACAGACTGGTCAGCCACTCACTTATTTTTCTTCTCTACTTCTTAATCATCTCTTGCCTCTGGTTTGTGACTGAGAGAAAAACTTAGATTAATTGAAAGCATCATCTATCGAAGCATAAATCTCGTAGTGTGGCAACAGAATGGTTGGAGTTACGTCCCACACAGCAATCTGGGGACAATAAAAATAATAATAAAGTGAACTAACTTTCAGTTTGTCTCAGATCTTCTGGTGCTCTCTATTTTCGTAGAGAAAATGAGCGATTGAATGAAGGGAGACTCAAAGAACACTTGTGGATTGCTTTTGCAGCATGCACACCAATTAAAGGGCCGGAGAGTAGACAATCCAAAGAAATAGATTTATCTTTGAAACAACATATGGCGTAAGAGAAGATAAACACCTGAGAAGACTCTTTGAGATGAAGCCATCAATATAAGACAATCTTACACACAGTGGGAGGTCAAACATTTCTCCTCTCTTGTGATAACACTTGCTAAATCGTTCTCCCTCCTCTCAATCTTCCAGCATTTCTCCTTTCTGCTACAGCCTATAATCTGTCACTCCCCGGGGGAATGTTGGGGTGATGGAGGTTTGGGGGAGAGCAGGATACCAGGCTCCTCTGCCTTACCTATTCCTTTCACACACTCAAACGCACCATGAATTTCCACTCCCACTCCATGCATATACTACAAACTTCGTCTCACCTCATAGTACTTTCACGTCTCATTCCACCATTTCCTCCTGCACAGCCCCTTAATCCAGTCAAGATTTAGAAAAGGCAAACCTTTTCATCCAAGTGGGTCAAGTTCACCTTCTTGAGAAAAACGCACTGTCATTTTAAAACATTCATGGGATATGTGAAAAAGTCGCACGCTTGTAAAGACGGTGCTGAATCTAGAAGTGCTTGCATCTAATCTTGTTTTTATCTAGCAGAAAAGAAAGCAAAACAGGAACTCTACTTGGCTTTTATAACTCTGTATAGCACTTCTCAAATATTGATAAATCATGAATTTTCTATGGTTGCAAGGATGTGTTCTGTGTAGTTTTTTCTAGATGTTTGTCTGTACTTTGAGCACCTTGTATAAAAAAATATGCCACATATGCAACAAGAAAACCAGCAGTTGATAAAGAACACATAGGTTCCATCTTTTTAAGCACAGGCAAACCTCTATAGGTCAACAAAGCCGTTGACCTTGTACCTTCATAGAAATACAAATATGAAAAAGAAAACCATACTTCACATCAGTGTAATAGCATTGGTGCAAAATGCAAACAGTAAGAGTGCCACTGATATATAGCATCACTGCGGAAGAAAAAGCAAGCAAGATGTATTACCGACTGTGGCGAGAAGCAGTTTCTTGCAGCATACAGTCAAACAGCAGGCTGCCACCTTCAGCTTTAGTCAGCACTGTGCATGGATTATATATGAAAGTTTGCAGGAGGAGACTCAGCTATTGCAAAGGAAATGGGCTGCAGCATAACCAGTTCTGTTGGTATTAATCAAAAAGTGAGGAGGTTGAAAAGAACATATGCACTCTAAAAGTTGAGAGAACTATAAAATGTTTACAAAAGTATTCACAATGCCTACAATGCTCTGACACCTGAGGTTCCAACTCATCTGTGGTACCTTATGAAGCAAAACTCTTTCAGTAAAAATATTATTATTCCCTGTCTGCTCTTGGGTTCAGCTCTTCTGTAAGTAACGGGAGAAACCAAAAGTGACTTTTTTGGTCTGCTTGCAAGACTTTACATGAAGCAGAAAACTAAGACTGAACATTACCTTGAATACACTGCGGCCACAGTGAAACTTTGGCAGTCTCATGCTATGCTATTTCATTAGCAGGGTCATGGGAGCTGGTCATAGTTGATGGGAAGGTAGATAAAGCCAAACAAAGAGTAATAATAAGTGGAAGAAGACCTGTTGGAGGTTGCAAAAGACTTGAGACTGAATAGGGAGATTGGGTTCTATCAGGGTATTACACATACAGTCAATAAGTGAATAGAAGATCTATTCACGTTTTGTGGCAAGACTTGAAAACTGATCAAACATTCTCCATCCAATCTCAGTGACCTTGCGCTACTGCACAAAGTTGGTAGAGATATTTCCAGAAGACTTGTCATTATACATAAAAAGTTGTTATACCTACTATTAACTCAGGTGAGATGAAAACAAATCCATTTCTGCACATTTCTAGGATTTTATTTGGAAAAACATACACATTTTCCCTCTGTTCATCTTCCACAATGCACCACTTTTGGTACATTTTATTTCACCAAATAAAATCTGTAAAACTAAAAAATACTGTAAAAAAATATTTAGCAGCTCTAAAAAATATTGCACAGTCACACAGACATTTTCAGTGTCCTTATAAGAAGAAAATGTGTTTGCCTAAATCTTGGAATGGCTCTAGTTAAAACTTAGCGTCTCCCTCCTCGAAAGTAGATATTAGCCAGACTGAAATGTTCTCAAGGGAGGGAATCTTCAGGCCAACTGAAAGACCACACAAATGCTGGTTTCATCATTAAAGACCACACTGTTAATGCCACAGGCAAAGCCAAATCTTCTCTGGGCCCATTAGATTACAGAGGGACACATCTCTGTCACATAAGACTGTCCCTGGTGACAGCAGAAAACAAACCAGCTCCTAACCCCTCCTCACACATATCATAATTAACCCACAGGGGAGGGGGATAGGAGGCAGGAAAATGAAGCGGGGAGAGCCTGAAAGCTAGAGAATATGTTGACAAATGAGCAAGAGAGTTATGAGCAACTGTTGTGTGTTTTTAATTACGTAGAGGCTGAGCTGGAGAGAGGGATAATGCATACAAATACTAAAAAGCAAAAGTGACAAAAGAGTAAATCTAACATTGATTGAGCAGAGCTGTGCCACTTAATATTCCATTAGCGTTTCAATTTTAAGAAGAGAGCGAGAGAAAAAAACTAGGGCAGAGAAAATTGCAATAAAACCCTAAATAAGAAGGTGAGCTCCCTGTGTATGGGTGAGTGGAATGTCTGATTTCACTGCTACTTTTGTAATAATTTTATTTTTAGGAAATTAACCACCATGTTCATTTTGAGGAGTAAGAACTAGAAACACAATTCCGAACAAAAGACATGCATCATCCCTAAAATGCTTCTCATCTGGCTAAAATGTCACAAATGAATTTCCATGCTGCAACTGAGAGATTTCACAACAATTCATATCAGCAAAAGACAGTGTTTATACAGGCATTTTCTGTCTTTTACGTTTCTTCATTTATCATTTATGCATGCTGCACATGCAGATATATCATTATGAAAAGTGTAATTGAATGTCAGAGAGCATTTTGAGTTATTTTCACTGTAAATGTTGAATCTCTTATTTTTTTATGTATATTGGTCAGGATAAAGTCAGAAAATATCAAAATCTTGATACATGATAGATAAAATTGAAATCCATATTAACCTAATCAGCATTTGAGCAGAAAATCTTCTGCCATTCAACACATATATGAAAGGCTGAAGCTCAAACATAATCCGACAATCAGTCCTGTGAAAAAGCCTTGTGCAGTTTCACATACGTAAAAATCTGAAACTGGCTTAATAGTTGAAAGATGGGAGTAAATTACAGATAGATGGAGAACAAAAGATTTTCCTAAGGCTTCAGGACTCTAGTGAACCCCAGTTACCCACAAATTTAAGAAAACACAGGGCAGTGGTGAGCACTGAGCAGCTGGCGGGCAAAAAGCACTCCAAGAGCGCATCAATGGCTCATCCTAGGAGGCTACAAAAGAAACTACAATGACATCTAAAGCAAGAAAGAGAGCGGGCAAGAATGGCATCCATGGGAGAGTTGCAGGGTGGAAACTCCTGTTGACCAGCAACAACACAAACTCCCATCTTGCTTTTTCAAAAAAGACTTTTGAAACAAGATTCCAATATGAAAGTGGAGCTTTTTAGAAGGTGCATTTCCCATCAAATCTGGTGTAAAAACTAACAAAAATTTTTAAAAAAGAACAACACAATGATAATCAAACATGTGTTAGTGTGATGTCTGTGTTCAGCTTTGCTCCTTGGATATCTGGAAAACTTACAGTAAATAAGCTGTTATTTGAAGCTGCTGGGTTTTTCAGCAGGACAGTTCAGTTCCTTATCACAAACTGTCTTGCTTGTGAGGTAACTACATAGGTATTTTTCATTTAAATGACATGTTTTGACTTGATGGCTTAGCCATGTCAGCCCAAATAATTTGGATCAGATGGCATAAAAGAGCATGGTGTTATGCATTATACGAACATGTCTCCATATCCCAAATACATTGCTTCTACCCCACTATTTAATGTTTGATGTCAAAGAGCAAAAGTTCATCAGTATCATCAGTAAAGGGTCTGTTTCAAACCAGCTTGTAACACAAGAGGATGAGCAGGTGAATATTGTGAATTTAACGGAAATTACAATTTTGCTGAGCAGGAACACTTATATAATTTGGATTATGCCCGGGATTCTTCCTGCGTTTTCAAGTTTTAATGTTTTTCCACGTTTAATATATGGACAACAAAAACAAACTATTTGCCTTTCATTTAAGAGATTCTCAAATGCTATCTTTTGGAGAAATGATTCCCAGCACACAGAATGGATATATTGCAGGATATAGAGTGTTCATCAGCAGCACTGACCATCATCCGGGTCTAAGATTTCCACTGTTGCTGAGATGGGAAACTCCATCACTCCCATTACTGGTTCTGACAGCAGAATCTGGAAGGTCTCCGCTTGCTCGTACTTATCATCCGTCAGAATCTGAACACGCCATGTCGCTCTCGTCTGTCCTGGATTGAACTGGACCTGCCTTTGAGACTTCCCCTTGAAGTCCTCGTCTTTTCTTGCACTACCATCTTGTGTACCAATGCCTGTGAGGAACAAAGAAGACAAAAAGCACAAAAAGAATTAGTCATGCAAAATGAATTTAACCAACATGCAAGAAGTTGAGGGAAAACAAAGATATAAGTGATGGGGGAGTGACAGACACAAGAAAGAAACAGATGAAAAACAGATTAAAAATTCACACCCTTTAACAGAGAGGTGAGGAAATGAGTGCTGTGTTTTTTTCTCTTCGCTGATCACTTAGAGCGGAATGTGTGAATATTTGTGACTGAAATATTTAATATAAGGCCCACTCTTTGTTACAAGAGAGATTAGTTACAATGCAGTGGTTTGATGAATAAGTTTTTCAGCTCTGTGTCACATCATTTTCAACTAAATCTAATCTGAATAAACTCTTTAATGTAACTCTATTTCACTGTGATATATCTAATGGCACCATCAAAATGGGGAGCTAACCAACTGGTAACACTGGCTTTCAGATTAAAGACAACAGGGAACACTGGTGGCACTTATGAAATACGTTATGTCTGGAAGTGAGCTGTTCATGTTTCTTTGTTTACAGTCATAAAGCTCTTGGCGAACAAACAAAACCGTTACTACGCCAGGCAGACACTCATTCCTGTGAGTCCAGGACAAAAGGATTTGTTATCTCTTTTCAGACATTCTGATGCCTGCACAAACAACAAAGGGGGTAACAAACATATGCAGATGGGATTGGATACATATTGAACATGAGCATACTATGATTATTGTATGCAGAAGATAAGCTGAAAATAAATGTTGCAACAGAACAAAACACAGTCACACTCATTCAAATGAAATTTTTAATTTTAGCGTTGTTGCACTGCATACCAAAAAGCATAAAACAGAATGAGAATGTTTTTCTGGCATGTATTACATACCAATCTAGATCAGAACAGATAAAAAAATAAAAATAAAATAAGTAAACGTAGAATAAGTGCAATAATGTCAAATGCATAATAAACAGCAGCTCAACATTTTAACAACTTGAGTCAGAAAGGTAAAGCTGGTGCTCCTGGTTTTGATGTACCATTTGCATGTTTACAGCAGCTGAAAAGGTTCCTGGAGAGGGTGTGGAGAGTCACAGCAGAAAGAAGTCTGACAACAGAAAACGGGACAAAAAGACCCATGTGCCGGAAAAAATCTAGGTCAAGGTATAAAACCAAGGGCTGTTGTATGTAAGTCAGTGATTAGTTCTTAATAGGCAAGTTCTGGAGGATAACATATTCTTGGAACCTGTGGCAACATACAGGTTGCTAAAATCTCCCTCTTTTTGATCTCAAGCAGTGATATTTGATGTATATCACCACATAGTAATAAATCTGAGTAAATGTACAGTGCACAACACCGATCATCATGATGAATGTCATTGATTGATTATTCATTTCAAACATTGTTTTTCTTCAGCTTGGTCTGGTATGCCATATAACCAACAGCTTTTGTAAAACCAGAAATGGGTTCAAAAGCTTGAATGAAGCTTGAATGTATCATGGATTTTCTCTAATCCACCTGGACTCAAACATATGCACGCGCTTTACTAATATTTGAACAAAACTCCCTCTGCAAGATACAGTCAAATTACTGTTCGCGCTTTCTGTAGTCATTAACACATGCCAGTGTTTTAGTTTGATAGATGACAAATCTTATTATCATAAATGGAAGCCTTAATTTACAATAAGTGACTTCCTGGAACTGACCAAGCATTCAATAATTGCCCTCAGTGACCATCATGACCCGGAGCACTGTTTTTCAAAACATTGATCATTTACAGCTTTGTCATCTAAATTTAAAACTAGTTAACATTCTTACCACTATGTCATAACATATAAAAGTACATCATTATTTTTTACTTTCACCATCCATTCTAATAATCAGTTTGTCCACATAAAATAAAATAAAAAAAACCCACATGGAATAAAATGTGCCTTTAGAGAAAGAAAGTGTTGATCATAAAGTCTGTGGAGACTCACAGATCCACACTTATTCTGCTCTCTGGAGAAAAAAGACACAGTTTGTGGGTCATATTGAGGTTCCCTCTGTGTAGGAGGATATATACCCTCCAAACTTTTGATCACATTGACTGTCAGTCATGGATTTAAAGACCCTGATGTTTGTGTCTCAGAACAGAAGTTTCAAGTTATAAAAAGGTGCTCAAGAAATCCCCCAAATACTTGTCTATTTTAGTCTATTGAGACATTTAAATATGTGATCTATAAATGCTTATGGGGTGAGATTAATCGCTTCATCAGAAGAAAAATGTTGTTCTAATACAACTCATTTACACATGGAGGAAAACTGTATAAAGCCAGTTTAGTGCCCAAAAGTTTCTCCTCTCTGTGCAATATAATTTTCTCTTCATCCAGGATATTTGGCAACTACTATGAGGCTGGAATAAACCCAACAAGAGAGGATATACAATAACCAGGCAAAAGTATACCTCTTATCAGTTCCCCATTTATTTCTCACAAAAATTACAGAATATAGCAAATTATTTGTTATATAATTAAATTAAGATCAGATGGGATTCTGATCTTAATTTAATTTTGTGTCCCAATGGTATGTCACCTATTATACATAAAAAACACAACACTAAAGGAATGAGGGAAAGTAAAGCAGAAGAGAAGAGCAGAGTAATACACCGAACATACTAAAAATGGACGTGTCTTATAAAAGTAACACAATGATATGACAGAGATGCTGCTCAGTACGTCACAAACATGTAAAACACAGGCAGTGCTGTGCAAGGTCATCACTTTCAAGAATATGTTCAAATTATAGCTAACAAGGATTACCACTAAAGTAACTCATGTTTTATGGACCACCATTAACAAATTCGAACTAGTCACATGTCCAACATAAACTGTTACGTGTTCATGCAACACTTATAATAATAATTTACATTATTAGTAGCATTTGTAATCTGGTATTGCATACATTTATTTGCTTTTTTACTATTTTCTAACCTCACTTCTGTATTCTGTTACATCTGTCTACGTAAAATCTGTTGTAATTTAGTTTTACTTCTGTATTTTTTTTCTTACATAAAAAACTATTACCATTCATAGAGTTTTAATCATAGTTTTCTTACAAGGAGAACATTTTGATGCAATTAAAGTTGCAATTTTTCTTGAGTTTGCCTCTGCCAAATTTGCTCATTTAAGGACAAAGACTTTCACATTTGGTGTAAAACTATCTCAGCTTTTCAGAAAAAGAACATCATGCCAACAATTAAACATTAAGATAGTAGTGTCATGCTTGTTTTTCGCTCATCTGAAACATTTAAGTGTGACAAAGGGTAAAAAAACCCAGAAAAACTAAAATGCTTTTTTACAATGCTATTAAACAGGGAAAGCAGATTTATTTGGAATTTACCCAAATTAAAATACAATTTATTTTAATGAACATAACAGAGAGTCAGAAACAGATGCATGCAAGCTGCAAAAGGTCCCCTCGTTTTAAAACACAGCTTTCTAAAAAAACTGATGAACTAAAATTAGGCAATACCCAGACTGTGAATTTATTCAAAACATGTGGGAAGTGAACCGTGTACATAAAATATCAGTTTTAACCTGTGTAAACTGAACTAGAGTTTATGCTTAGGAAGTGTGAACTGGCACCACATTTTAAGTAGTAGTTTGTCTTCAAAGACAAACAGTGGATTTTTAAGGCTCTATGTGAGGATTTGTCAGCAGAATATGGCGACCTGTTACTGGATGCAGAAATCCAGAGGCTCAGAAGGAGAAGAGTTTTGAAGCGCTTTTTGTCGCTTTTGGTTGAAATCAAAGAGTTCATGCAGTCCAAAGGGGAAGATGCCTCACAGCTCAAGGACACAGACTGGATGCTTGACCTTGCATCTTAAACAGACATCACTGGGAAACTAAAATGTTTGAAGTGCGAGCTGCAGGGTGAGAGCAAGAGTCGCTGATGGTAAGCAAATATTATGTTTTTTTAAGAGTGCTACAGCAAAAGTTCTGCAGAAAAGGTGGAATAAAAATAAGAAACAGACTGGTCAGACATAACATTATGATCACCTGCCTTAAAGTGTGTTAATTCTTCATTAGCTGCCAAAACAACCTTTACCAAGCAAGGAATGGACTCCATTAGACCACTGATATTTTAGTGTGGTTTCTGGCATTACAACATTAGCATCAGCTTCTTTAAGTCCTGCAAGTGTTTTTTTTTTTTTCAATAAACCTTGAACTAGTGAAAAGAGGCCACAGCTACTATTATTCAGTAGCTACAATTTGGACGCAGCTCTGTGAAGAGGAGCGGTTGTGTTTGAATAGAAGCTTCTCAGGAGCAGTCTACAATGCCCAGAGATGAGGAGATGAGACATTGAAGAAGACAGGAGTACGTAAACATTAGAAGAGTTAAGTCGAGTGACAAAGCAGAAGTCAGGAGATGAGAAAACAGTGATATTTATAGGAAAGGTTTGGAAACACAAATTCATAAAGAAATAATGTGACGTGTAGCGTCGCTGTATGGGGACTGATTTAATTGATTGTTGAAAGAAGTATGAGAAAAAGGTGAGCTTAAAAAAAGCAGCAGGAGAATCCAGACTGATCGACATTTTCTTGTCCAGGGCTATCCTACCTGAGCTTTTGCTTTGCAGGGGAAACTTTAAACCTTGATCTTATCCTCGTGTACCTTCTCTGCTGATCCTCACTACCTGTACACCTGCTGGGATGGACTCTGTAAAAAAGCTCTGCTTTAATGTTACTTGGAACCACACAAGCTTTCATCAGCAAACCATTGCAATAGCAGCAGGCTTCTCGCAACATTCTTCCCTGCTTTTTATTTTATCCCTGACATATTCCTTGTTGAATCTGGAGCGATCAATCTTTCTCTCCGCACACCGAATCACAGCAATCATTGTGTGGGATTTTCATTCTTGCCCTGGCTGCTTTATCTGTTTAAGAGTGTTGATCTTTGATCTTCATAAATATTTTTCACTACGCTTTGTCAGCACACAAAAATTCTAATTTTTCAACAGATAGAAAAATTAGAATTTCACTGTTTCTTTTAACACTTTGCAGTAGATGTCCACAAATAAATGTAGGGGACACAGGAAACATGGTGCTCTAGTCAAATGAGAAAACAAATAAGCCTTCGTTTTCAGCCTACTTGCATTGCAAAAAATCCCCACTACACATTACCCAGAAAAATTCATAACCATGGTGAGAGACGTTACCATCATATCAGGTGAATTTAGCAAACATCCATCATAAAAACAAATATAGACATATAGCTATAGTTCCAATTGAATCATTTAAACAGTCAGGCGCTGTGCAAGACTTGAAAATTGTTGTTCACAGATGATCTCAAAACAATCTGACTGAGATCGAGAAAAATTTTCAAAGAAAAATGGGCAGATTCAGCCTCCACAACTGCAAATCTGGTGATGATAAAAGTGTTGTAATTGCTGTAAAAGTTAGTGACAGAATGTAGTGACACGTGCTGTGGGGTTTGGTGAGGTGGAAGCATGTGTGTTCAATACATTTTTACTGATTTTTAATTGATAATTTGGAAAACCGTCCAATTACCTTCCACTTTGCTACACATAAAATCTATCAGATAAGATTCCAAATAGATATTTGTGGTCATCACGTGACAGAATGTGTAAAAGTTGAAGGTGTCAGAAAGTTTTCCAGGTCACTGTGTATACCAATTACTTGTTAATGTGAAAGCCTTTAAATAGTACATACTGTACAATGCAGTTAGCAGCTAAACCTCATAGGTATTGCCTTATGACAAATCCAATGTGCTGTAAAAATATTTCTGTGAAAATATTCTATCGACATCACATCAATGACTGAATATTCAAATTCCTGCCTGTGACTTGGAACTGTGGTTTTGTTTTTGAATCCCTATACTCTGCTCTCTAAATCAAAGCAACAAAGGCAATGGAAGAAGTGAGCCATTATTGTCAAGTACAGTCAGGGGGTATTTGTCAGGTGGGTAATAATTGCTATAGTCAACCTCGGTCAAGTTCTCTGTACACACTTTACAGTAGGTTGCGGCAATGAAGATGAAATTTCAATAAATAAAGCAATAAGCTTAATATATAAAAAAATCAAAAGTAATTTATATATAATACACACACACACATATATATATATATATATATATATATATATATATATATATATATGTATATATATTAA